>LOJH01003007.1:413-27035 GCA_001685095.1 Ellobius talpinus
GAAGTAGAAAAAGACAAGATCTCCTGAGTAAATTGGAAGCATGGGGACCTTGGGTGAGGGTTGAAGGACAGGGTAGAGGCAGGGAGGGGAGAAGAAAAAAAGTAGAGCTCAATAAAAATCAGAAAAAAAATAAAGCACAATGCGATCTATAAAAAAGAGTTTTACATTTGGATCAGAAGGCAAGACGAAGTAAATATTACTCTAGACATAGCCTGAATATTTGAGAACTTAAAGCCTGGTCCTTTGTGATGCCCTTCCTCCAACAAAGCCATGTGGGCTGCTACAATGCCACACCTACTGCAGCAAAGCCACAGATCCTAAGATTGTCACTGCTCACGAGCTCATGGGGCCATTTTTATTCAATCTCTGATTATGTGCATTGCACTTTTTTATATTTTAGGTAGTTAATATTATTACCCCTTATGAATTTTTCAAGCAACCTTCTGTTATTTTTACCCTCCTTCTTTTGCATTTATCTTCTCCTTCCTTAATGAAAGACACCTTTTTCCATTTTCTTTGTCATATCACATTTACCCTGCTGTTTCCTTCCCTATTGCTCCCCCCATTTTGTACTCTAGAAATGACTCAAATCTTTTCAGTCAATATGTCCCCCTGAAGGTTTGTAGTTAGGAGCCCCCGAAAGAGAGAACGTGTGACCTTTGTCTTCCTGGGTGTGGATTGTCTCACTTAATTCCATCTTTCCTATTTCTTTCCATTTGCCCTAAAAATGCTTGATTTCATTTTCCTTTATTAACAACTGAATATTATTCTTTAGTGTATTTATAACATATTTTCATTATCCATTTACGGGCTGTAGAGCAGTTAATATGGCTGAGCAAGTACCATTGGGGCCTTGGAGCATGTTACAAAGAATGGTATTGCTGAGTCATATGGTAGATTTTTGTTTGTTTGTTTGTTTGTTTGTGTTTTCTCTACAAAGATTTCTAGAGTGGCTATTCCAGTATGCAATTCCACCACCACAACCAGGGGTCAGGGCTCCCTTCTCCTCAAACACCATTCAAAATGGAAGATAAGTAGACGTCTACAAAATAGCAACTCTTTTATTATTTGTAAATCTGCTTTACATTAAGCTATTTTTTATGTTGGGTATGTATACATGTGTATTCATGATCACATGCATATGGTCATATCTGTGTACAGGTGCATAAGTGCCTGTGTAGTGTATGTGGAGACTAGCGGTTGAAGCCCACTTTATTTCTGTGGGCAGGGTCTCTTGTTGAGCCAATAGCTTAGCAATTCACTCACTCTGGCTACCCAGGATTCTCTAATGCTATTGTCTTCACCTCTGAAGGTGGAATTACACATGGGTTCTGGATTTCAACCAAAAATATATCATGCATTTTAACATACTCAGTGATTTTCTACTGTAGCTTACTGTGCAGCTGGCAGCTACAATCAGAATACATGCAGGAATCAATGGTAATAGACACCTTTTAGTTCCTTATTACTTAATTTCCTGTTCATTTTTTGTTTTAATGACATTTCATTTCTTCTTGTGAAATTAATGCATTTTATGTATTGAATCATGCTTGAATATTTGTGGTCTTTGGGACTAACTAATTTTTTATTTTAAAAACTGAAAGTCAATTATCATCTTTATTTTATAACAGGTCACTCTACTTCCAATTAAAAACTCACTTGATCTTTAGCATTAAAATTTTCACAACTGCTTTTAGTTACTGCAGAAAAAAAAGATTTTTTTAAAAAATTATGCAGTGTGTCTTTCACATCATGTATCTCCAATGCATTAATTTCCCATTCCTTTGTATCCAACCTGCCCTTGCAACTTCTCCAACTAAATAAAATGACATTTAAGAGGAAAAAAAAGAAAAACTCAAATGTGACAGGAAAGCTATAGTGTGACATAACAAGTCACCCAGTAAACCTTTATATATCTTTACTTGCAAGCATTCATTGCAAAGAGGCAGTGATCTGGTTCGAGGTGTCTGGTTTCTGTTGCATTATGGATGATGGGCCCTCTCTGGAACTCCTTGTGGTATCCCACTGTTGCCCTGTGTTGTGAAAATTCTGTGACTTTGGGTCTGCAGGATCAATGCTTCCACCTGCTCCAGGAGATCACAAATTCGGTGGATGTTGGCATGGTCCTACATATAATCCTGTTTCTGGGTCTTGGTAGTTGCAGGGTTGGTCAGTCCATCAGCTCTCTCTGTCCTTACCACCAGGGTGAACTTTCCTGCGTTTTCCTGGCAAGTTCTTCCACCCCCCTGCAGCAATGAGCAAAGATTGGGGTCAGTTCTGACGCCTACACCTATACCTCAAGGGTAAGCTTTACTGTATTGCCCAGGTGTGGTGTGGGAGACACTGTCATTAGTCTCACAGCTAATTAGGGAGAGGGGCAGCACTTCCCACCTGTCTCAGGCATTGATGGCGGGGAATCTCTCCACTGCCCATGCTGACACATGAAACATGAGTAGATAGCAACAGCTCTCCATGCTAACAATTTCAGTGCTGGCAGAGCCAAAATTAAATTTTTTAAAATCAAGTCAGATGTCACCTATTGTAAAGTAATTCCCATATATTCAAAGAACATGTTGATAATTTTAAGGTAATATTTATTCATGTATGCATCAAGATCCTAGAGTAGATTTTATGAATCCTGTTGGCTTACACATTTAATTTTACTCTAATAGAATTGCTCATCATTTTTCCTATCGTCTGCCAAGAGTGCAATCTGGTCTATTTCATTAAAAAAGATTTTTTCCCAAATGAAGGGTATTCACTTATTATCATAATATCTCATAACTGGGTGCTATTTTATTCATATTTTAATGTTTGCATTACGTTTTAAGTTCAATATAGTTATGTAATTCAAAGAAGCTAACAACTCATGTTAATCTTCTCATTCCGAATGTTTCATATCCTTAGGCACAAGTGTCTCTGGCAACCCTTACACTAGATGTATTCAAAGATAGATAGGGATGTGGACTCAAAATAAATTGTAAAATTATGAGGTATATACTTACTTATTTTTATTTGGAAAATCATTTTCACAGTTCTTGAGAATAAACTCTACGGGGAACAACGTCAGAGTCCTTATGTCTTGTATCAATGTAAAAAGGTTGAGCACATTTCTAAGAGAGGAAAACTTGACTTGCATATGCTATTTCTTATATGGGAATTTTCAGGAAGGAAAACTATCCTATTCAGAGTTAAGTGAGAATAAAGGTCAAGAAATTGGATTACTGAAAACCAAAGACCTATAAATCACCAAACAGTTGTAAGAAAGATTTAATCCTGTAGAAAAACAAGCAAAGAGCTCCCCTAGACAGAAATTCACTCAGGGAATTTAAACTACATTTTTTAATGTATTCCTTATATTAAATTTATTTTTAAAAACAACTAATAAAAGTTCAGGAAACTTAGCTACTTTTGTTGCTGATATATTCAGTATCCAGGAAAGCAATGCGTCCCACAGCTAATGACTCACACATTATCGATACTAATTGAAAAATACAGTAAAGATTTATTCAATCTTAATTTTAAGTGTTTGGAAGTACTGAGAGTCAGGTGATATAACCCCTTTTGCAGTGACATTATTTTAGTAGTGTATTTTCAATCCATTTTCAGTGCAATACAGAGATCCTCCAATAACAAATCATGCTATTTAACATTTCAATTGAGACATTAGTTAAATATAGAGGTATAATTATTTTAATAAAGTATTTAAAGGTTTGCTTCCATTTTAAAATTAAAAACCTTGGAAAAATGAATAACTTATAAACTGATTATCCCTTTTGATTTGTCTGAATTATAATGATTTTGAAACAAAGCATAGATTTTTTTTTAGGTACCATCAATTTCAATGCTGAGCAGTCCTACTAAGAATACACAACTTAAAAAAAAGACAAACTATGACTTCTCTCACTTTGCTCCACTCTTAATCCCTAACCAATGAGTCTTTTGCATTTTTGTTTCATTTATCATGTACTTATAAAACAGACTTGCCTAAGGGAAAAATGTAAATAGGGCAGTTATATTTAAAACATTCACATTAAGTATTTTTCCTGCTTCCTAATTACATACAAACAAAATGGTAGATGGTATCAAATTATTTTAAGCTTATTTATTTAAGAATTACATGTTCATGTGTGTGTGCGCATGTATATATATATATAGAGAGAGAGAGACAGAGAGAGAGAGTTTATTTTAAGCTATAGTCGAAACAAGTGAATTATGAACCAAATTTTTGATGACAGACTAAAGAAAGTTTTGATCACACATAATTTGAGATTTTTGAAGTGTTATGACAACATTTTACTGAATTTTGAGATGAAGATGTATGAATATCTATGTATATCTGTGTGTTAAGTGTTAATATTTTATTCTACTAAGGCCAAAGAAAAGGGTGATTATCCAAGCACTTCATCAGACTTACTGGATCGGTGTTTATTGTTAAAATCTACTAAAAGGAAAAATCAGTGGCATGTATACATTCCCTTCCTCTCATCACCTCAGAAGCAGGCAGTAGATTTCAGTTTGGATACTAGAACTGACACTGAGAGAGGCATGAGGAAGCCATTTAGAAAGGCTCTCTTGAGCATCATCCTGAGTGTCCCCAAACACCAGAGAAAAGATTCAGAATGATGCTACAGATATGGGAATCCAGACAGCTTTGTTTGGCCCACCCACACATTCTCTGTGGGCTGTGGTATGGTATAGAACACTCCCTACCATGGTGTGTTTGAGGACAGAGATTGAAAACTTGCAGTTTTAGTAGTGTTAGGCATCAAAAATTTTGCCCTATCATTGGTCTTACCTAGATTAGGGCTGGACATTAAGTTTTAGGGCTAAAAAAAATGGTAGACATACAAAGCGCTGCATTAGCCCTCTCTTTTAATTACTTTTAGATAATTTAACCCACCTGATACTTTGAAGTTATAATACTATATGACTGTGAGACTGAAAACGACAGGAGTTAACAATCTGTAATTATCACTGTGCTCACTTACCTTTTGTAGTCTCTATTTTTGTATCTTTGGCAACTTTCACACACTTTTCAGGAAGTTCTTCCCTATTTCTCCTTCCCTGGAATCATTCACATGTTGGATTAGTATCATAAAGGTGGAGTAAGAGACTTGAAATAGGTTTAAATAGCACATTATAAAGTAATGACTTCTGTTCTTTAAAAGAGGGAATTCCACAGTTTCTGTAAATTAATTTTCATGATTATAAACTATCTTGTTAAAATGAATTTTAGTATTATATGACTATCTTCTAATAGAGTTTTACTTGTATAAGGTGATTAATTTTTCCAGTTAATATACATATAATTGAGGATGACTAATTTTATGAAGAGGACTTATATTTTTGTTAGCAATATTAAACCTGTCTCAATAATTGTGGGTGAAAATTGCTATGAAGAACTAAAGAATACAGAATTTACTCTCTTTTATATAAGCTGTTATCTGATGATATTATAAGAGCAAAAAATATAAACACTGTTCTTTTTTAGCCTCAGGGATCAGTGTGTTTGCTTTTTGATTTATGGTTTTTGTCATGTTCATAATTGGTTACTACATTCACATTGTCAACAAAATTCTGTGCTTTTCAACATCCACAAAACAATGACTTTCCTGCTAGCAATAGACATAATTGGTTGCAGAAAAAGTTAAGCTCAATTGAAGTTATGTTGAACTTAAAAATCAATGTTCCAGTTCAATGAATCTGAACATATATTTTACAGTTTTATTTCTCTCACAATTTTGGCTTATTATATTTATTTTATGCTTCTGGTTATCTTTATTGACCTTGGCTACTTCCCTAGCTCTGCTCAGCGTTCTCTGTACTTTTTAGGTTAAAGATTTTAGCATTTCTGATGTGCTTTTCTCCAGTTAATGAATACCCTTTATGTCTAATCATCCCATATTTCTTCAAAAACATTTTATTTTCCCCATTTTTTCTCATCATATAGGTCTGTTTATATTAAAACAAAATCAAAACATGTTATCATGCCAGATGTTAATAAATGCATAAGATGTTAGGTGAAGCTTCCAAATTTAATGAACTCACTCTAAAATTGACTGGAAAATTTTAAATACTTCATGTTGTACAATTCATATTTTAGGGCTCAGAAGTCCAGTGGAACGATGATGACTTCATTGGTATAAAATGACCATTTTGAAAGTGCAAGGGGAACACAAACACAAAGATTAATGCAGAGACAACAGAATGATTTTAATTTTTGTCTTTATTTCCTTTTCCTCTGAATTGCATAACTTTCCTGAAAGCCTGAAGAGTTTGTATCAGAAAAATAGAAATGGGTTGTTTCAGAAAAATAGAAAGGGTGTAATGCTAGATTACTGACTGGCTATGTACTTCTATATTAAATTTGGATCAACAAGTATGAAGGTAATATTCAGAAGTCATGTGAAATATTTAATTCTTATCTTCAATATTTCACTGTTGTTTCCTGTTCAAATTATTTTAATAACAAGTTACCATATATGAAAATATACAAACAAGTATATAACAGTAAATACATTATAGGTTAGGCATCATTGGTGTAGTTTTGGATATGAAGTAGTGATTTCTGGCTAGATAGATTACATCCCTGAGAAGCAATAGGATTAAGGACTCTGGCTTAATCAGAATTATTCCATTGGTGGTATGAAAATCTGGTGTTATTAATGGGATTTAGTAGGATCAAGGTAGTGTGAGAATGATGGAAAAGTTGGTCACTGTGTGCATGTTCTTCCAAGGTATGTCTTGTCTGCAGCCCACAGTTGTCTATCTATTTACCCTCATGGGTAAAGAAAAGAGTCAAGCTTCTCCATACCCTTCTGTCATGCTTCTGCCTCTTCACAAGAGTCTTGCTGACTGGAGTAATAACTCTCTAAAATCTGAGTCAAAGTTTTCTGTCTTATGACTTGTTTCCCATAGATAATTTTCATAGAAATGATAATTGATTAACATAATCCCTTACCACAATCTTCACATTATCCTATTCTACAACTTTGCTCTTTTTCACTTCTAGTTTAGGAACACATTTTGTTTCCTAATGTTTTCTTTCTCTATGTAGAATAAATGAACCTACAAAAAGAACTTTGTTCTGGTTTTCTCAATTCAACTGGAGAACTGGAAGATTTGGAGTATATGTGAGGCAAACATCACTTACCTGACCATATATATGTAGGCATTTGTGTGGAAGGAAAAGTGAAAGACAGAGATATGGAGACAGGTACAGTGAGCCAGAGAAAGCCATTTATCTGTAAGCGTTGGCCAGCACTGAGTAAATGTGACTATTAGATTGTCAATGTCGTCATGAATGACAAAATCTTTAATATAGTGGATAATATGACCTAGTACATTGATAGTACACAGAAACTTGGGGAACTCTGCAAAGCTGTATCCATATGTGCCAAGAATGTTTTTCTTAAAATATATATATATATATTTTATTTATATATATATATTGTGCGTGTATACATATATATAAACACTTGCCAAAATGTTCTATATATTTTTCATAATCTTCCTATCTTATGTTTCTAAGGAAAATAGACATCATCTTTGTGAAATCACATATAGGCTCTACAAATACTTATGTTTCAAATTGTGCATATTTTTAAGTTTTTAAATTATAATTGTGGTCACTGATACTTTTGCTTTCTATTCATTAAATCTCTATCCAAATTTATCCCTCAAATATCTTCTAGCATTACCTATGTTTGCTGTCTTGTTGCAAATGACTCTAAATGCAATCATTTACAAAGTAAAGAGTTACCATCAATTACTAGAATCCAGATTCCAGGACTGTAGATGACTAAAAGACTTCTTTGTGGATGCAAACAAAGCATTCCTATGGGTGTTGCCATAATAAGTACTGAGCAAGTCTGGCTCCAATGGTCAATTCTTGCTAATATTAACAGTGGGATTGTGTTCATCACAACATAATTCTTAATATATGATACCTTAGTAACTTCTCAACATGGCAGATGACTTATGACAACAGGTCATGAAAGAGTTACAGTAATGCATTTTAATTATGCCCTACCTTTAAAATTACACAATAAGCCACTACCTCTTTATGTTCTTAATTGAGTAAGTTACTATATCAAACCAAATACCTTGGTGGTTAACTTTGTTTTTGGCAAAAAAATGTTGTTCTCTCTATATATCAAAAGCTTACATACTGTCTATGCCCCTTACTGGTAGAAGATAGCCATGTGTACATATATGACACATCACATCTATGATAAAAAATAGAAAGAAATAGGTGACACAGTAGGAAATGGGTCTTCTTACACTGGCTATTGCGTTATCAATAGTAACCTGCCTTCTGTTACATAAAACCCTTCTTTGGCATTGATAAAACTGCACCTCTTCATTGTCTAAACATTTTAATTCATATTTTATAGAAAAAAGTATCTTCTCCTCCCTGAAGATTACTGAACCACTGCTATAGTTCATTCAACTTCTACAACCATCCTGGGAGCTCTGGTAGTTCTTTAAAAATAGACTTTCTTAATTGTATTTGATTTGGTACCATGTCTTTGATGCACACAGAGGATTTCCTCAAATGGATGACTCTACCTTAGAAAGTCTAAAGTATTGCATCTGTCTTTGAACATACAACCTCACTACTTCATATCTTAGCTTCCTAACTTCCTCTGCAGCTTCTCTCTAGTCTTGACCTGACCTCTTTTCAATGATGCTGCCAAAGCAGGAACTTGGAAAAGAAAACACTGAGAAAAAAGTTACTTTTAAGTTATTTTAAAAATATAACAGATATAATTTCTATAGATCTATAACAGGTTCCTTTGATGTGCGATATATTCTCAAACAATGTCTTTTATACTGTATACTTCCATTCGCTATAAAAAATAATGTGTAGGAAGTAGAAATAGCCCAAACCAATTCCACCAAGAGAAAGATGTCTCCATTTTCAGGTAACTGCAGATCACAGCTAAACATCCTGGCTTGTTTCTAGACTTCTGTTTAATACTTTATATGATTCTGACACTGCTATTGGCAAGGGTAAGGCAAATGGAGAATTTTCTCTGTAGGGCAAAAACTATACATAGTTTTATTTTTCTATTTTTATAAATATTATGTAATATTTGCTTTTTATATTGCAAACATCAAATCTGGTGCTAGACTTTATGGTTAAAAATGGAAGTAACATCTCTGGTTCAGCAAATAAAAAGTACAATGTGTTCAGAAACAAATCTGGGAAACATCACTAATATAATGTGTTTTAGGGCTGGAATGATGGTTTGGCAATTAAGAGATCTTGCAATTCATGTAGAGGACTGGAATTTGCTTTCTAGTAACCATGTGGGATGACTCGTAACTACGTATATCTTCAGCTTCAGGGGACCCATATGCATACATAGGTATACACTCATGTGGCACACTTATACACACAGAGAGGGATATAAAATTAAAATCAATCTTTAATAATATATTTGTATGTATGGGGGAATTGTATAATTTCTGTTTTCACAACACAAATCTCATTACAGAACCCAGGCTAGCCCTAAGTGCAAAGATTTGAATAATTTAAATATCTGAGACAACAGGAACTTTCACTGCAGTTGACATAAAGCCATTGATTATATATTACTAAGTTTGTGGCAGAAAGAAGCAAGACCTTATTTATAAATATGGGGAAGAAATTATTTCTCCCTGTATTGCAGATTAACTTCTCTTAGAATAAATAGCATAGTAGATCATGAGAAATAAGAAGTAACATACTTTTAATTTTGACTTATTGATGAATTCAAAAGTGTCACTCTAAAATGCCCCACTATGGTATGCAGGCTACTTAAAACTAAGGGCTTTTAGGAAATAGAAAAGAGTGGAAGGTATTTTATAAGTTAATATTAAACACCCCATCACTATCGCTGTACATTGGTGTGGGAGGACATTCTGTCTATGTGTTGCTTTTATTGCTTAATGAATAAAGAAACTAGCTTGGCCTGTAGCAAGGTAGAAGGAAGGCAGAGTCAGAGAGATGCCATGTAGCCCCTGCCTGAGACAGATGCTGGAAAATTTACACAGTAAGCCACAGCCACTTGGCGATACACAGATTAATGGAGATGGGTTAAATTAATATATAAAAGTTTGCCAATAAGGAGCTAGAGCTAATGGGCCAGGCAGTGTTTTAATTAGTACAGTTTCTGTGTGATTATTTCGGTTCTGAGCAGCTGGGATGAACAGGCAGCCCCCTCTAACAGTACATTGCTCTTTAAAGGTGGAACTAGACTCTCTGGGATACTGGAAAACTAAAAATTTAGTAGCCGATCCTATGAAGTAAACTGACAGAAGAAAGATGAGCAAGACAAAAGTTAAACAAGTCGATTTCACTTTCCTTTTCAATAGAAGAATACACCAAAGCTTTGAAACGTACTGAAGCTCTGTATGTATAGAATTAGTGTATACAGATAGTGTGTGCTCTACTCCTAGGAGAGAAATAAGCTGTGGCCAAGCAGCATAGAGGAGGGTAATATTGCTGGTGAGAGTGCAAACTTGTACAGCCTCTTTCGAAATCAGTATGGCAGGTTCTCAGAAAATTTGGAAACTATCTACCTCAAGACCCAGCAATACAATTTTTGGCTATATACCCAAAGGATGTTCAAGCATACCAAAAGGACATGTGCTCAACTATGTTTATAGTAATATTATTTATAATAGCCAGAACCACAAGAAAAATAGTAAGCCAAGAAAAATGCAAGGCTCTAAAGGTCTTTAAAAAATGGTTAAATTACAGCTGACTTCTCCAACTCTTGATTTCCATTGACCCTTGAATTTATATTCTGAATGGAGCTTTCAACCTGTCTCATTAAATTTTTTATTTTCTTATTTTCATCATTCTTACATGTCAGTCTGTTTTTTTTTTCCTCAGTCAGTTTGTTTTTCTATTCCATGGGACTCAGCTAATATCTAGATTCCAGTCCCTGGTTTCTCAATGAATACGGAGCTTACCATGCTGGACAGATTGGCTCGTCAGCAAGCCCCAGGGACCTTCATGCCACCCATTTTCAAGACACTGAGGTTATAACTGTGCTTCAGGTCATGCCTGGATCTTCACCTGGGCTGTAGCGATCAGCTCGGGCCTCATGTTTATACATCAAACAGTCTTACCCAGTTAGTCATCTATTTACTTCTTGTTCTTTATTTAACTATTTAAAATAGGTACAAATAAGCTTCAAAATATATGCATACAGATTCATGTCCTGAATATGAAGAAACAGTGAAGAAGTGTGTTATGAATTCCAGATCATAGGAAAATGTCCTTACCTGATTCATGATTTTTTAAATATAACTGAGTATATGATTTTATAATGTCAGACCAATTCATGTTAATAGAATAAATATAAGTCTGAGTTGGGTACCTTGATTTCACGAATTCAGTTCTAAGGCTGGGATTTAATAACTCAGGATAGCATGTCAGTAATAAAATTGTTTGGCATTTCCTTTTATGGTGGTTTTCTTTTCTCTCTGACTGCTATTGTGCAGAAGGGCATAACTGGTATGTAGAAACGAAACCTAGAGTAATGGCATTATTAGTCTTCTCTCCTTTCCATTGTACTGTACTGAACCGGTTACTCATGTTCCAAACACCAATAAATAAGTCCCCTGGAGCTTTGTGCCATGTTGTTCTTTCAACCTCTGTTATGTTTGCTTTTTAACTCTTGATTTGTTATATTTCATTATTTTAAAATGCAATACATTAGTAGTCTCCTGTCCCCGGAAATAACAATTTAACATGAAAGACAGAAATATTCTTAAGAGAAGACACATAGAGTGATTGCTTTGGAATTGAAGATGTGCCTGCAAATACTCAGCATAACTATGAATATTTCTCCTGCTTTTTAATCATGTTCAGAGAGCTCCATGTCTTATTTTTGCTCCAGGGTCATTTTTGTGACCCCATCATGTGTGAAATATGAACATGGCAATTTAGTGAAGAAAGTAATCATTGTATTCTGATTATATTTCTGCACACACATACAAATTTAATACTCTATGGTTGATAAAGAAGTCATGGCATGCCTAGTGTCAAAAGTCTAAGTTTCTCAAACTATGTCCAAAAAGTAAGTGCTCAAAAATGATTGCCATTTGATTTCAGTGCCAAATGTATGCATTGAAGAACCCATAAATATTTAAGTCAAAGTATATTTTAATTATAATGAGAATTTTATGTACAAATTTGAAAAGAAGCACATTAGCTCTGATACTTACTTATCTTAACTTGGAAAGTATTACTTTTTCAGCTTCCCATCCTGTTATCAGATAACCAAATCTCTTAATTTTATTAATCAGAAAATAAATTATCTAATTTGTATATTAAGTGAAAGCCACTGGTGAAAATATCTAACGAATGCAGAGAATGATTGTCACTGAGAAGCTGTACCTCTTTATCAACTACTCAATAGGAGGACTGAGGTCCAACAAGAACACTGCAGCTGTTTGTGAGGGGGTTACAGTAAGACATAAAGCAGAATTAATTACTGCTGTGTTTTAAGTCCATATCGTCTTTTTATTCTGTTTAACTGAAAAGATAAAAGAGAATGACCTTATAGCAGTCAAGTCCTTTATTAATTTCCCTGTTCCCCTCATTCCCTTGAGGCTGTTAAACTGAATTTAAAAAATTATATCAAAATATTTGGAATGTTCTTGATATTGTTATCAAAACAAAAACACTTAGAAAAATTTTTGAAGCAAGTTGACATTATTTTATTTTTATGCCAGGTGAGCTATCATTTCTACTATAAGTAGTGACTTAGTTTTGAATAAATATTTTTCTTCAATATTACTGAATGTGTTCTCCCAAGGTAATATTGTATCAGCCTATTTGACTATTTACCCCAGCTGCCACCCATTTACTATTGACTATTTATCAGGGAATGAAGTTTCTGGAGGCATTAGATTAAGCCATTTGAAAAAAATTGTAACGATAATGAATGACCATGTAGGCCATGCACTTACTTGGAAATATAAAGCAAATTATCCTATAGATGTTTCCTATGACTTTATACTTTAAAGATGACTCAAAATAGCTTGTTAGTAGAATCAACTGCAGGCGTCTTTCACAGTTACATTTTAAGAACATCAAAATAGTTTAATAAAAATCATAATTTCTAATTCTTTATGTAATTAAATTAGTTGCTGAAAATAGAAATATTTTCTTTGTTAATTGAACATGGTATTAGTATTAATATATAAAAATGTTAAAATTTTAGTCTTTATGTTCTCATTGATCTATTCCCCAAATCATTATTTTAAGTTTTGGCTGTTACTAAATTGCTAAAAGTGCTTCCCCCTGATGTGGGATTCCCCTCTGTAAACTATGAACATGTTTTATTTCCATTAGTTAATAATAAAGCCACATTGTCCTATATCTATGCAGAATATAGCCAGGCTAGACAGATATATAGAGAGAGTAGGCTGAGTTAGGGAGATGCCATGTAGCTACCAAAGGAGAAACATGCCAGCACCAGTAAGTCACAGCCTAGTGGCAATACACAGATTAATATAAAAGGGTTAATTTAAGGTGTAAGAGTTATCTAGAAATATACATAAGCTATTGGGTGAACAGTGTTTAAATTAATATAGTTTCTGTGCAATTATTCATGTCTGAGCAGCCAGGAAATAAATGAGCAGTCTCTGCCTACATCCCCTATTGAATTATTATCATGCAGTATCCTGGATAGTAAGCACAAAAAGAACTTCTGAAACTACTGTTTCTCCAAACTGCCCACAGTAATTCTGTTATTTTTTGTTTGTTTGTTTTGTTTTTGTTTTCTGTTATTTATAAGCTTTTTTAATCAGAATGTGTTTGCAATTCTTGTTTGAAAGAATATATTAAAACTGCTTTAGCAGATTATTTCTATCTTCCTTAGTAATATTTAGAAACTATTTATATAATTATAAAATTAAAATTAGTATAGTCACTAAATGTTCTTATTATATATGAATGAATACATATTTTTATACAAATCTCACTGGATACTATCTCAGAATTATCACCTGTCTCTTCTCTTTGTCACTTAAACACCTCCAAGCCATGTTTTGGGTAGTGATGCCAAACCTTCAACCCATGCACCATTTAACCAGTTGCTGCCTCTGTCTCATTTCTGCCACTATAAATGTATTAATGAATACAGTAGTACTGCCGATTTTTTCATGAAAAGCATATTTTTCACAGTTAAGCCGTCTGTACTTTAAAAAAAAGCAAAAAGAAAAATAATCTTATTTTCCATATCAATCCCATTTTCTCTCTATCCCTCCTACTCCCCCCACCTTCTCCCCACCCCACCCATCATTCACTTCTCAGAGAAGGTGAGGCCCTCACATGGGAAGTCAACAAACTCTGTCACATCACTTGAGACAGGACCAAGGCCCTCCCACCCTGTGTCTAGGCTGAACAATGTATCCCTCCATAGGAAATGGGCTCTAAAAAAGTCAGTTCATGTACTAGGGATAAATACTGGTTCCATTGCTAGTGGCTCACAAACTGCTCATGCCACACAATTTTCACCCGCATTCAGAGGGCCTAGTTTGATCTTTTACTGGTTCTCCAGCTGTCAGTCCAGGGTCAGCAAGCTCCCTCAAGCTTGAGTCAACTGTTTCTTTGAGTATTCCCATCATGGTCTTGGCCCTTTCACTCATAATATTACTCCTCCCTCACTTTGACTGGACTCTAGGAGTTTGGCACAGTGCTTAACTGTGGATCGATCTCTGCATCTGCTTCCATCAGTTACTGGATGAAGTTTCTGTGATAACAATTAAGGTAGTCATCAATCTGATTAGAGAGGGAAGGGCAGTTTACATACCATCATCACTATTGCATAGATTCTTAGCTGGGGTCATGCTTGTGGTTTTCTGGGAGTTTTCCTAGTGCTTGGTTTCTCACGAACCCCACAATGGCTACCCTTTCAAACTATCACTTTCCTGTTCATTTGTAGGTAGTGGTTTTCAACCTACCTAATGTTACAACTCTTTAGTAAAGTTCCCCATGTTGTGATGACCCCAACCATAAAATTATTTTCATTGCTATTTCATAACTATAATTTTCCTGTTACTGTGAATTGTGATATAAATATCATATGCAGGATAGCTGATAGGTGACCCCTATTAAAGGGTCATTGAAACCCTAAGGGTTTGCAATCTAGAAAATGAGAAGACTTTTATTATAAGAATCCTTCTCTCTTCAGTTTCATACTTTGGGTTTGTGAGAAATTCATCTTCTGCCCATGCAATCCATTTTTATGCCCTTGACTTGGATCCTAAGCTAGACTTTCTTGTGTTCCCACTGAGGCTCTTAGAGATAGACATTTTCCTTTTTGAATGAACTCATTACTGTTTCTGTGTTAGGACTTATAAAATATATCCAACTTCTGAACAACTCAAATAACTCAAAATCCATATCTATGAGTTTTCTGTAGAACTCAAAGAACCAAAAACAATTTTTCAATGATTATTTCTACTTGCCATTTCCCATGACTTCTGTGTTATATTTTTCTAGAGAAATAGACTACAGAATAGATATTTTTGGAAATAATATATAGGATTATATACTCCAAGAGATAAAGGAAGATGGACTCAGCAAAAAGAGGAATAGAAAAGCAGTATTTTCCCACCATTGGTTTTAGACATAGTTCAAAACGGCTATTCAATGTCTTCTCAAATATAAGCAAGGAAACTATATTTTTCACAGTGTCATTCAGCAGTCACAAAAGATGAGCAGACACTAAATGAAGGTTAGTAACCTTGAAAGGTATGTATCATTTTTCCAAACGCAAGTCTTAAATAAGTATCAGTTGAGCCAGTTCTTGGTCTTAGAAACACAGCAGTTGGCAATTTTTCTAGGAGTTAGACAAATTAGTGGTTCAGATTTCAAGGATAACCTATGTAGATCAAGTAATCCATTGCATGCTATGAGGTGAAATAGATAAATCAATAATACCTGAGATTCACTGGAATCTATATTAGCTATTTTTCCTGTAAAGAATTGATCAGGAAATTCTACCCAAAGTGCAGCAGTTGATGAAGGAACTTATATTATTTCCATGGTACCTGTACACCTTCTCTTAGAATCACCATTATTCTAGCTGATTAAATATGATGAGTCAAACATCCCAGAGGTGTCCAGCCTGCTCCATTTGTAGAATGTCAGTCTCAGGAAGGATGGTTGGAATCTATCCATTTGCAATAAACAAAACTGACATGAGAGCAGCAAGAGAGTCTCCAGTGTTTAACTTTGGGATTAAATTATTTCTTCTCTGACTATACTGCATAACATATACGTACCTTTTCCTTTACTGATGGTGGCATTGTTCTTTCACATGAAGAAATATACTCACCAAGTGGCAATCATAAATTAAAGTTTAGTGATGTTCTGCTTTGTGCAAAAAAGTGTTTCTGCTCAGGCAACTGGAAACCCAGATCCATAGAAACTACAAATGCAAAGAAAGAAATGATTAATGTCTCATTTGAAGAATAACAAATGGGATACATTCATTATCATTCCTAAACTCCAAAATGTGTACATTTTCCACACTGAGATAAAAACACTATAGAATAATTATTTTGACATACATTCTGCATTGTGGAACATAGGAACAATGAGAGATGTCATTTAAAATATTATTTTCAGGATGATGTGACATATACAAATTGAAAACTCAAATCTTTAGTAGTTCTTTCATAATATTATAAAGGTATTTCTACTTGTTCCCTTAGCCATAGATCCATTAACATTAAATGGGGAGGATAATTTGTGGGAACGGTGTAGATGATGGAGGAACAACAGAGATGAGAGCAAGAAAGAGATACCTTGACTGAGGGAGTCATTATGGGGCTAGCAAGAAACCTGACTCTAGAGAAATTCCCAGGAATCCACAATCCTGACTCCAGCGAAGACCATAAGCAGTAGAGGAGAGGGTGCACAAACTGATAAATATCTTAAATATCATCATAGAACCTTCATACAGCAACTAATGGAAACAGAGGCAGAGACCCACACTGGAGCATTGGACTAAGCTCCCATTGAAGAATGGCAAAAAAGTCAAGACCATGATGGGTACACCCATTTAAACAGTCTACCTGAACTAATCGGACCTTAACAACACCAGCTAGACTGGGAAGGAACAAGCATAGGATCAAACTAGTCTCTCTGAATGTGGTTGACAGTTGCATGACTTGGGCAGACAGATGAGCCATTGGCAGCGGCACCAGAATTTATCCCTACTGCTTTTACTGGCTTTTTGGGAACCTATTCACGTTGTATGGATACCTTTCTCAGCCTAGACATAGTAGGGAGGCCCTTGGACCTTCCTCAAAACAATATGCCTTACCCTCTCTGTGAAGTAGATGGAGGATCGGGGATAAGTGGAGGGAGTGGGCAGAGTGGAGGGAGTGGGAACTTGGATTGGCATGTGTAATGACAAAAAGATAGTTTGTTCTCTTTTTTAAAAAAGTAAAAATAAAATAATCAAAAATACTCAGTTCATTTCTTCAATGAACTCTTTTCTTATATTTGAAAGATGTCATGACATTTAAAATACATTTTAAATAAATATTTATTTTCTTTTATGTATATGAGTGTTTGCCTTTGTGTTTATATATACATTAAATGTGTACCTTGGAGGTGAGAGAAGGGCCCTCGATTTCCAGGAACTGGAGTTTCGAGTAATTGTGAATTATCATGTGGGTGCTGGGAACTGAATCTCCATCCCATACAAGAGCAACAATTTCTTTTATCCACCGAGTCATACCTCCAGTATCCTCATCCTTAAATTTGATTTTTTGAAAGATCACATATTAATATTCTATGAATCATGTTCACCCCTCCCTCTGTCCAATACAAATCCTGCTGTCCATCCTACACTCTAACACAAATTAATAAGTTCTTATTCTTTAAGTAATCTCTCTCCTTCTTCTTCCTCCCATCTTGCAAGAGCAACCATATTATTGAGATTCCTGTCACGTACCAAATATACTATCTTACAGCAGACATCTTGTTTCTCTTCCTAAAATCTTTCATATTTTCAGTGATGTTTCCTTACCCTTGAGTGGAGAAGTTATGTTGTAGATGTACATGAAGAAAAAGAACCACAGTCAGTAGGTCTCTACATTTCAACTAGTTTTAGATTTTTGTAAAGGTCTTAATCTACTATAAAAAGAAACTTTGATGTTGGATCAGAGATGTATTTATGCACAGAAAAGCAAGTGGGAAATTTCTGTCTCTATAGATAGGTTTCTCTCTCTCTTCAATTTCATATGATAATCTTACTGTTCAACAACTACCTTTCCTCTATGCAAAACTAATTTCCATTTTACTGAAAAATAAATCAGGCTTTCAGTACTGTTGATGCCTACTAATGCAAGACACAAACAGCATATGAACTAGATGATAATGTCATGCAAACAAATGATTAGGAAGTCAACTCGTGACTGAAATGAAAATGAAAATATTTTAAAAATACTATGTCAATTTTGCAAAATAGTACTTTTGTTACTAAATAACCAGTTAAAATACAACATTTTTAAAACATATTCTTCTGCTAGGTAATGTCTGAATCTGTATTACCCACACAGGTTTAATTCTGATGTTTCAAAGGCTACTAACTTCTTGCTTTATAAATCCTTAAAATCTTAGCTTATATATTTTATCTGATCCCAGAGTCCTTGCCAGTTATCAACAATCTCAGTATCTTAGAAAATGAATGTTTATGTCATAGAAAATGAAGGGAAGGAATTATTACATACTTCAAATTTTAATAACTGTCTTCTCAACAATGACATCTTCATTAGTTAACAACTCATATCCTAAGGGTTGAAGGCAAAATTGACAATTTCTCCAGTGCTCTTGCCAATTCAGTCAAATTCTGGCAGTTCTGACTCACAGTGATCTTATCATTCATTTTTTTTATATACACTGAGTCCCTACTTTCTGTTTTATGTAGGCCACACATAATCTTTCTTAAAAAAAAACTAATGTTCTTGCCACCTAAATGTACCACATCTCATTCAGTTCATCATAGACTTTTAACATGGCCCTTTAATGCACAGACTAATAATGTGAATAATGCATGGCAGTCACATGTATTCTATGAGTCCTAATTGTATATAGTGGCTTTAAATTTCTACAATATGTCTCATTTCAATTTTTTAAATCTTTATAAATGAGTTGTGAATGCATATAATATATGTGTGAATATGGGCTTTTGTGTGTCGTAACACATTTGTGGAGGTTAGAGAGCAAGGTTGTGGAATCTATTTTCTCTTATCTTGTTGATGCTGCATCACTCCTACCATGTTGATGCTGTCTCACTGTTGTTTCTTCTTTTCCCTTCCCTTCCATTCCCTTCCCTTTCCTTCCCTTCACTCCCTTTCCCTTCCCTTCCTCTCCTTTCCCTTCCCTTATCTTCTTTTCCCTTCTTTTCCCTTCCATTCTCTTATCCTCTCTTCTCCCCTACATATAATTATTCCACCTGGGAGCTCACCTGCTAGCATTGGGTCAGTTCTCCTGTCTTCACAATTCACCTCACCACAAAAAATACTAAGATTTCAGATGTGAGCCCTCACAACCAACCTTTTGTAGGTTCATGAGGATCAAATTCATGTCATCAAGCTGTGTATCAAGCAATCTAAATTGTGGATCATCTCATAAAAACACTAATTTTTGTTTTTAAGAAAATATATGCTATATGGCCTTGCAAGGGCTATTATAAATAAAATTCAATAAAGTGACATAAGTAGCAGTGTGGTGAATTAATTGCTGTCACCTTGACACAAGTAAGATTATCTTGGAAGAGAAAACTCAATTGAGAAAATGTATCCATTAGATTGTCTGTAGGAAATTCTGTTGGGAATTTTCTTGATTCGTGATTAATTGGGTGATCCCAGCTCACTCTGGACAATACTACTCCTTGAGAGGCAGTCTTGGGTTTTATATATATATAACATACACACATATATAAATGGAACATATATATATATATAAATGGACCATATATATAAATGGAACACACACACATATATATGTATGGAACATATACATGGAACCTCTGGGCATTATTCCATCAGCCCTCTGCTTCAGTTCCTGCTTCCAGGTTCCTGCCCTGACTTCTCTCAGTGATGGAGTATGACCCAAAGATTGCATATGAAAGTAAACCCTTTTCTTTTCAAGTCACTTTTGGTTATGATGTTTCACCACAGCGGTAAGAACCTGAGCCTAGACAATTATAAACGCACAATTATGGAACTTAGAAATTAAGACACTAACACACGTGACTTTTCCTGGGTATTGCCTCTATAGTAGATGATCAACATACATACACATTCACCTGATCCTTTTTCTGAAACCGTCTGTGTCCTTAGCTGGTCTTCTTATAAAGAAATATGTACTCTTGTGCTGCCTCCTCTTGGTGGTTTAATCTAATCTTAATTAACTTTTTAAATTATTAGCCAAATGCAGTCAGTATCTGAACCATTGGAGATTAGGATTTCAAAATATTACATTTTAGAGGGCAGAACATGGGTTGCTTTGAGTTGCTTAGATAAGTTATTCTCCAAACTGTTTGTCTTTTGTTGAATTAAGCTTGTCTATCTAGCTATCTGTCTGTTTGATTTTGACTTTTTACTATTCTCTTCTTTCAGATTTTGAACTGCATGTAACTGTACTTCTTCTTGCCTGTTTAACATTAAATTTAGTGGCTTACCCTATTCTTTCATTTCTTTTAGAACCTTGAACCATAATATTTATTGAATGTCAATTAAATTGAGACTTCTTCAATTTTCTCTGTAACATATTACAGTCCATGGTAGATCTTGGTATTGAATACAGTATGTACCATGTATCAGAGTCATTATCAAGGTCATACTTTTATAGCAAGTTTCGTTTTTTTTCAAAAGCAGAATGAGTTTAACGGATTCTTATATAGCACCAAAAACCTATGCTTGCTTAATGAAAGAGCTCTCTCTGATTCAAATAAATTTAAGTGACTGCTTATAACACTGGCCTGTTCTCCAAATAACTACAGAAATTTAGTGTATCAAGAATTACAGAAGAGAGAGACATTATTAAAATAGTTTTAGATCCCTTATGAATATCATGTTGAAATTGACTTTTATTTTAATATTGTTGCAAGGTGGGACCTTGAGAAGGTAATTAAGTGATAATGTACAATACTCATGAATGAAGAAAGTCATAATCACAAGGATGTTTTAGGTATTGAAGGCATTGTTATTGATCAGAGGATAAGTTTGTGTCCCACCTATTCCTGATTGCGAAAATTGTTCTCTCCCTTTCTTTTCCTATAGTTTCTTCCCTTCACCCTTTCTTTATTATATTTTCCACCACGTTATACATTATGCTATTATTAGGAAGCAATAGGAAGTTCCTTATGAGATATATTTCCTCAGCTTGGGACTTCTCAACTTAAAGAACCATTACCAAGTAAGCACTTGCTTATAGATTATCCAGTCAGCAGTATTCATAAAGGAACAAAAATTAGTCCAAGATTATACCTACATTCCTAACAATCATGTCTCCAGAATTGAGTGTTATATGGAATGTCAAAGTAACAGCTCTATTCTGAAAATAAAAGTAATGTCAATCCTTTAATATTAATTATTTTCATCTACCAGTTCAATGAATCATAATAAATTATTCACATTAGGACCTGTCTAGGCTGCTTATCCTCATTAAGTTTCCATGTGATTGAAAGACACATTTGAGAATTATGTAGGGAAAGTGTGACAAAATCATCTGAAAAAATGATTTATTATGAAATAAAAAGAGTTTTTACAGAAGGGCAGAATAAAATCAATAGCTAAACTTTGAGAGCACACATCTTTCAGCATTATTCTGGAAAATGAAGAACAGAATTCAAAGAATGAAGGGAATATAGAGGACTATCTAAATGGATTCACAGTTTTCAGAGATGAAGATTTGAAATGGAATATAAAGTCTTTTGCTTTGAACCAAAGTCTTAGTAACTATAGCAAACTTGAAGCCTTGTAAGCATTATTTCATGCTATATTCTCATGCTAAATAAAGCTTGCATTAAATTCTTATACAATATATACAACAGATATGTAGAGAGATAAATAATAAAATTCTTATCACCTTAAATCCAAATATCATATAAATAAGTTTGTTAACTGCTACTCACTGCCTTTTATTGCACACCTATTTTGTCCATGTGATTCTATAAAAATGACTTTGAAACCACGGGCAATAATATTTTAAAGTAAACACATAGGTAGTGTGTATTAAGCAGAAAAAATGAATTCTAATATTTATTAACTAAGTTTTCACCTGTCTGTTTTGTCAAAATAGGTGTATACAGAAAATCAAAGAAAAAGACCCCCAAATATAGCAGATGACATTGCATAGAAATGCTTAGAAGCCAGGTGGTGGTGGCACAGGCCTTTAATCCCAGTACTCGGGAGGCAGAGACAGAGTTTGAGGCCAACCTGGTCTTCAAGAGCTAGTTCCAGAATAGGCTCCAAAGCTACAGAGAAACCCTGTCTCGAAAAACCAGAAAAAAACTACTTAGAAAACAGAAAAGGTACATTGAGTATCATATAATGGTTATAGAATATGCATCATATTAAGTGTGCATAGTATTTTGCTACTTGGGGTTTTATTGAATATATTTATCACAGTCTTAATGAAGTTTGTGTCACAAAATACAGCAGTTTTTACACTTAAAGCACTGGAGTCTAAGGCTTTTTTAAAATTTATTTTCTTTTAATATTATCTCATACATTACATCTCGATTACAGCAGCTTTTTCTCCCTCTACTCCTCCCAGTGTCTTCCTCCATCTTGGTTTTCTCACAGATCCAATCCTCCCTCTTTTCCCTGGGGGGAAAGAATAAAGCAGGCCTCAAGAGGATATCCACAGAATATGTCCTAACAAATTACAGTAAGAATAGGCCCTGATAAAAAAAAAAAGGCTGGATTAGGCAACCCTGTGGAAGGAAGGGGTCTCAAGTGTAGGCAGAAGAGTCAGAGACACTCTTCATTCCCACTGTTGGGAGTCCCATCAGAACATCAAGCTAAACAGCCATAAGGTACATGAAAAGGACCGAGCTCAAATTCATGCAGGGTCTTTGTTTTTCACTTCAGCCTTTGTGATACCTTATGAGCCCTGCTTAGTTGATACTGTGGGCTGTGTTCTCATAGTGTTCTTGACCCCTTTGACTCCCACAATTTTTCTTCTCCCTCTTCTGTGGGGTTCCACAAGCTCCACGTTGAATTTGACTGTGCATCTCTGCATCTGTTTCCACCAGTTTCTGGATGATACCCCTTAGACTAGGCACCAATCTGAGTATAGCACAATATCATTAGGAATTATTTCACTAACATTGTTTTTCTGCCAGTCATGTTTGGTCTTCTTCTGGGTCTCTGTGCTATCCTGCCTCTAGTTCCTGGCCATCCAGGCAATGTTAGATGTGGGCTCCCTTGCATGGCATTTGGCTCAAATTGGACCAATCATTGGTTGGCCACTCACACAAGTTCTACAACAACATTAGCTCCTCACATCTTACAACCTGGACAGATTTGTAGGTCGAAGGTTTTGTTGGCTAAATGTTCCACTCTTACTGCTAGGCGTCTTGCCTGGTTAAAAATGTTGGCCAATGCATTTGGGCTTCCTATCATTACTAATAAACCAACTAATGGTCGCGCTCAGATTCCAGGGAATTTTCACAACACTAGGCTTCTACATCGCCCCAAATCCTCTCTTATCCCATTTGTCTTTCTCAGTACTCTATTGCTTAGTCCCTCCGACTACCCACCTGATCCCTCCTGACCCCATGCCCACCCATGCCCAGTCCAACAGCTAAATCTCTTTTATTTCCCCTTCCCAGGGAGATCCATGCATCCCACTTGAGTCTTCCTTGTTACTTAGACTCTCTGGGTCTGTGGATTGTAGCATGATTACCCTTTACAGATAATGACCACTTATCACCAAAGATTTTGTTGAACTCTCAGTCCAGTTTTACAAGGAAAGGCACACAGGTGTCCACAGTAGAACTTTTCTCATATCTTTAGAACATTGTCTCTGAGGAATGAATGCACTTGCTTGCAATATGCCATGAAACAACTACGCTCCCACCTCCTTACTTTTGTGGTTCCATCGTTTTCAAGACATATATGTATGTACATGTGTGTTCTTGTTTGCATGCGTGTGGGGGGAGACTGTGAATGTTGACTTGCCTGTGTCTCCTCTTTTGTGGGGAAGTCAGAAAACAACTTTCAAGAGTTGAATTTGGCCTTATTCCTTGTTAAACCAAGATCTTTTTTCCTTCTGTTCCTGAATTATGTACTCACAGCTGTCCTTCTTTTATTCTCTCTGTACATTCTATCACATCATAGAAGTTCTGGGATTGTCAGTCCTCCTTGCCTTGCCTCAGACTTAATGTGGGTGCTGGGTACCCATCTCAGCAAACCCTGTACCGAATGAGCTATGACCTCTGCCCTCTTTCATTATTATTTTCCTTTCTTTACTGTTAAATGCATTTTTGATTATTCAGATTCTAATGCTGTTTTCATTGGGTGCCTTTTTAGAACATAGCTCTTTAACTAGAATTTTCTTCACATAGTTTGATGCTATATCTGACCATTCGTAGCCATTATAACTAGATTAAATTAGTAATAGCAGAAGCTGAATTTCTGGATGCCATGTCTCAACCTGCTATTCCCAGTGACTTTTCTGCTGCTTACTGTGTATGGATTATCCACTTTCTACTCATGAGCAGATGCTATGTAAAGGAACCACAGGAGTAACATTATGTATAAATAAAGTCTTAGCAGATGTCATTAATGAAGAAATAATCATGCCCTTATAAGAGAAGAACAGGAAAAATAACCTAAGTAAAAGGCATTTGACAAGGAATTCAGAGACTGGGCTGTTCAGCTAATATGAACACTCAGAGGAGCAGCAGGAGCCCCTTCAGAGAGGAAAGAAGCAGGGAAGATTTCTCTCACAGATCTTATAATGGAAGCGGCTAGGTCTTACCTTAAGATTTCTTCCGTTCATACATGTGAGAGCACAAATTGCTGTTATTATAAAGCACTCAGTTGTAATTTGTTATGGTAAGCAATACGCTACTAAGCACAATACAAATAAAATTGCAAAGTTAGTGTAACTCATTATATCTAACCATTCTTTAATCAACGTGATTTTTGTTAATAGATGTGCAGAATGTGAGAATCCTCAAGTTCTAAAGATTGTGATTTAGAAGTAAATAAGCATATGTTGAGGAAATTATGTTTTTTTCTCAGACGAAGGAACAATGAACTATTTTATAATCTGTAGAGCTAACAAGTTAGAGACAGCAGAGCAAATTTCTCAAGAGAAACTTTCTAAAATTTCCTTAGAAATATATTGACCTGAGACTTCTATCGCACATTTAATAAAACCAATGTCATACTTGAAACTTATATTAAAATTTAAATAAATAAACTTCATTATTGCAAACATGATTAGCCTAATTTTTAAAAAAAAACAAATCTTGCATGCATTAACAATATTAAAACAGAAACTAGAAAGTGTGTACTAGAACCTAGTCACCCTGCCAGCAGTGGATGCTTCGTTAGACCTGTTGGTTTAATTCTTAACCAGAGAGTCAGCTATTTAAGTAGCATCTTTAATAGTTGAAATAATTCTAACAGTCCTTTTTTTTATTTCTCCAATACCCATTGTATCCTTTGATTAGTTTATCAAATTGAAACAAAATTAAATTTCTTATAGTTGCTTCATTTCTCTAGTCCATTAATTTTATTTGTTCTTCAAATTTGTGCCATCAATTAGGCACAGTCCAATCAGCACATGGGAGCTTAATATAGGTGATTGCTGAATATTAATGTGGCTATGAAAATGCAAAGACTTATAAATACACATGAAAGGAAGAACTGGGGCGGAGTATACAAAGTTCCGTGGCTAAAGTACAGGTTTATTTTGGAAAGGTGTGGGTGGCAGAGTTTGGATGACAATTTCTCTGTCTCCCAACCCAAAGTGTGTCCATATTTCCCCAAAAATTTAGCAACACTTGGTGGGGAGTGTGGTGGGTGAAGTTTGAAAAACATTGACGAACGGAGGATTGTAAGTGAATGGTGAGATGGTGTTAGGTCTGCGTAAGTTTGCTTTCTTACCTCACAAGCTCAGGCTGATTGGGAATGAGGAGAGGCAGGAGAGCATAGGGAACAGCTGGATTAAGGAGCATCATAATTTGTGTCCCAGTGTCTGTCTGCTCATAAGGTCCTCATCAGCACTGTCAGCTTGCTGAGAAACGGATCTAGACTTAGCAGAGTTCCCTATGGACTCTCCATAGAAGTAAGAAACAAAAATGCCCACAAACTAGTCAAAAGGGCTCTTGGGTACGACCATGTCTCTCCGTCGCCCTCTACTGGCCATGATTTACATTGTACTTTTTTTTCATTTTTTTTAAATACCAATCCAAATTCCCACTCCCTCCCCTCCTCCCATTCCCTCCTCACATCCTCCCACCCCACCACATCTAATCCTAAGAGAGGGTAAGGCACTTTGCTTTGTGGAAACTTCCTACTACATCTAGGCTGAGCAAGGTATACATCCAAAGAGAATAGGATTCCAAA
>LOJH01003007.1:27070-40468 GCA_001685095.1 Ellobius talpinus
CATGCAGTAGAGATAAATCCCAGTGTCACTGCCAGTGGCCCCTCAGTCTGCCCCAGCCAGACAATCTATAGAAAAATTCCCAAGAATCCACGAGGATGACCCCAGCTAAGATCCTGAGCAATAGAGGAGAGTGTGCATTGTAGTCAGACTGATGATCATCTTAAATATCACTATAGAACCTTCGTCCCACAACAGATGGAGAGACAGAGGCAGAGACCCACATCGGAGCACTGGACTGAGTTCCCAAGGTCCAGTTGAAGAGTGGAAGGAATGAGCATATGGACAAAGAGGTCAAGACCATAAGGGGTTAATTCACTGAAACAGCTCCTAATGGGAGCTCACCAACTCCAGCAGGACAGGGAAGAAACAAGCATAGGACCGAACTACTCCATCTGAATGTGGTTGAAATTGTGCTTTTCTTAAGCGTTATTACAGAGCAAGAGCCAAGAGTGCAAACTGGCTAATACATGCTTCATTGATCCTGGGATCTTGAAGTTTGTCTAAAGTGACTACTCCAAGGTCCAACAGTTGTATATAGTACAGATTCACCTCATCTTTCCCTTTCTGTTGATGTCTTGCTTTACTCCTTATTCTGCAGAAGTGTATCTTACAGAGTCACTCTTTGTGCAATTAGATGACACAATATATCAGTGTACTGGCGCTTGTGCAAATGAACATACATGTGTTAACCGTTCATATATATCTTATACTAGGCATTTCTCTCAGACTATATAATTTAAATATTCATGAAAATTTTCAGATTATTGAAACATTTAATGCTATTTCTTCTGTGATAAATATTGTAGTATCAACCTACTTTCCCCACAATCTATCTTGTTCAATGAATGCTTAGAATGCACCTTGTGCCAGTTTTTCAGTGGATTTTAATAGACTTTTACCTAATAAGATTGTGTTATATATTCATACTCATGATGTGGTTCAAATGGCATCTCTTTCACTGTTGAAAATAAAATCATTCCTTTAGGACATCATAAGGGACATGCTATGACTTGTCTATAGTGAATGAATGAATGACAGAATTTTAATAATTATGTTTCTTAATATTTGCATTAAAATATCTATGCCCATGTTTATTTGAGATCAAATGCTATGAACAGAATTTTCAAAATATCTTAGATAAATTATGTCAATTTGATTTACTCTGATAGTGATTTCTTTCCTATAAGCGACAATACTATTTTGAATATTAGACACTTTTTGCTGTCTAATTACCTGTTTAAATTTTTAGGCAAACTTCTATGTGCCCCATTCCAGTCTCAAATTCACTATGCAGTCAAGGATAATCTGGAATTTCTGATTCCTTCTACCTCCACCACCTGAGTACTAAGATTCTGTGCCATCTAGTTTGTGTTATATGTGCAGTGATGATACCTAGGTACTTATACATTCTAGGCTAGCACTCGACTAACAACTTTCCCCCAGAGCCCCAAAGTCCTCATTTATAGAAGAGAGAAAATGGATAAGCATTGGCTGAATGTGTATATGTGTATCCCATCTGTGGCCTGCTGGATTCCTGCAGAACGGTAACCACAGGCTCTCCAGGACTCCCGACAACAGCAGGAAGTCCAAGAGGAGTTTCAAAAAGGGTTCAGTGATGAAGGTGTGCCAGAGACTTTGAGCTAGAACATATAAGTGCTTTGTGGGTGGGGCTACTGGACAAAAGGTTATACTGCCTGACACACTGCTGCAACCAATGACACTAGGATGAATGAGGAGGTGTTGAAAAGCCAGAAGAGCAAGGTGGGTCTGTTTTGCTTTGATTTTAATTAATTTAGGTGTGTTCCTTTTGAGGGGATGCTGCAGGGGTGAAAATGGATATTGAGGGACTGAAAGGTAAGCAATAATGGAGTGCATGATGTGAAATTACCAAAGAATCAATAAGTATGTTATAAAAAAGAGTTGCCCAAATGCATATGTATGTACTTAATTGTCTATTTGTTGATGCAGTTCATTTTCCCTGATAGAAATTTGTGTTCAAAACCTTAAAACATTCCCTTGACTTTCATTAAGAAACACATTTTCTAAGTAGCCACATTCTTGAAAAATGTAGGAGTGGTTTATGCACAGTTTAGTTCTGAATTCAAGGCTTAGTTGGCTCGTGTGGCCACGGGAAACTAATAAATCACACTTACCCATGTTTTCCTCATCATCAAGTACGGAAGATAACATCCCTTTAGCTTCAAGACAAAGGATGTATAAACATCAAGTCACAAATTTACAGTTTATAAATGTTCATTATTAATATATAACTGGACTTTAATTAAGTCTCTCATCCCATTATCTGATAAAAAACTTCACTTACAGTATTTTCTATTCATCATTTTCTGAGCCAACATTTTGATTCCAGATAAGAGAATAGGTGAGAGATGTAGATCTTCTTCTGGGATTCCTTGGTTTCTCTTGAGTATATAGCATCTGACAGTCTGAAAAGACCTATAGCATTTTCAGATTACATTAAATTTTGTTAGCCCTTTATAACTGATTAGATCAATAGCACCACTGGTTTTTGAAAATTGTTAATGTGAGTCTATTTGTATCTGAATTTATAATGAAAAGAGAGAAGGAAAATATCAGCATTAGGTAGACAACTATTTTACAAAAATTTAGAATAGGATTATTGTATCCGATTTTATATTTTTACCTCATCTTCACAAAGGAGTATATGTGGTTAGAGTAATATACAGTATGACATTAAATAACTTCAAACTTATTCTATGGCCATGTGTGTGGCACTGGACATCTGTAACACATGGATAAGGTAAGTTTATTGATAGCTAAATTATGAATGATTGCTAGAAACCTTGGCTAGGAGGATGACATAACCTAGATTAGTTTATATAACTCATGATTGATAGAGGAGGGAATTGGGCACAAGAACCTTCATGTCCAGCTACTACTTGATGCTGTTTTAGAGGCTTATCTTTAGTTCTTATGACTGTTGGTTGGAAATAAATGCCTGGAAATTTTTCATAGATAGTGACACAAAATGCTCCCATGGCATGGAAAAAGTCATTTCTCCTTTCTGCTGTTCTATGTGAGTTGTTATGATATATTAAAAGAAAAATCTTCTGAGGAAAGGGGAAATTGCTTACTGTTTGCTTCTTACATGACTTTAGGCAAGGAACTGAGATGTCCAGGGCCATGGCTTGTATAAACCCGTCAAGAAGAGAAAGAGATTTATCCCAGAGACTTATTGGAAAAAAATAATAGTGTATAAATGATCAAAAATTTTTTCTTCTTTTCCCTGTGCAATGAATTTCAAACCATTTCAGAAATAAAACATATATAACTTTATTTCATAAGAACCAGTTTTGGAGAATAAGATCGGAAATAATTGAAAGAATATTTTGAAGGCTATCTGCAAGTGATTTTCAAATTTATAAAAAAAATTGCTCCAAATTATATCTGCCTAGTATAATTTCATTTTACTTAAGGTTTCCCTGTACTCCAGAAATATATGCATTTATACAATTAAAACAACAATAGACAGGGTAGTGTGGACTAGGGAATGCCCCAGAGCCCTTAACCGTACAACAATAAGCCCTCGGGACCAAAGAATGCTGAGAACAGGAAAAATTATCTTCTCCAGAGACAAGCACATGAACTGATTATCCTATACCTAATGTTCAATGTTGAAAACATACAGACAAATAATATAGTCTGAGAAGATTGTACTTATGAATTTAGCAATGTATATACATATACAAATATGTATGTATCAAAAATTAATGTAAAACAAGTCTATGTAGGGGATAGCTTATGGGGAGGAGGTGAGGATGATGTAATTATGTTATAATGTCAAGAACTAAGAGAAATAATAACTAAGAAATCAAAGTAGAGCATTCAAATACTACTGTGCTAAGAACTGGCTGTGTGAGCCCATGCTTCTGGGCATCTGGTGTGTGAAGAGCTCTGTAGTAGAGAGTATAGACTTGAGAGCTGTGGGAGCACAAAGTGAATTTCCAGCTAGCAGGAAATATTAGCCCCCAGGAAGGCTTTCACACCCCTATAGCTCGTTTTCTTTCATATTTCAGCATTGGCAAAAAGTCTGCAGACTATAAAGCATGCCTGCTGCCTGACACAAAATGCAAGGGATGTTACTCCTCCTTGTCATGTTTGATGCTTTATCTCTCCTCAAGTATCTAATTTGGCATATTTTAATGTGTCATCAGTTTCTTCTTTTTATGTCCTTAAGTGTGATGTGTGCCCCAAACATTATGATTTAATTTAACTCTTCCTGTGGAAATTGTTATTATATTGGATATATGTTTTTGGCAATGCTCTTATTTTCCTTAATACATGTGATGACTTTGGTGGTGTGTGGCTGTAAGGCTAACATTCCAGGCTCGCCTAAGCTAAGAGACTGCTTCTAAAAAACAATAATGTCATCTTCAGGAGAAAAAAGTGCATATTTATCCAGCCTATAGTTTATGTACAAATCTTCCTATAAATTATACCAAACATGCTATTTTGTAACATTGAAACCCATCAGTGTTTCTTATTTTCTTCCATAAATTTTGGTTTTTTAAAAACATTATGGAGAATTTATGAATTAATAAATGTGGGAGGTTGTAATGAATTAATATCTGGAAAGGGAGTTCAATTTTTAACTTAGAGCACATCCATGAGGGGCACAAGTAACCCTGAAATGTGTTCTTTTATAGTCGAGGGGGTGTACTTAGACAACTTAGTCACTGTACTTCTAAGTTTAAATATTCCTAGTCCAAATCTAACCCAGTTCTATGCCATTCAGCGTCTATTCCTTTGAATCTCTCCAGAGCATCATTACTTGGATATGCAAAGAACTGAAAGACTAATTCTAATTTTTCCTTCTTAGTTAAATCTTTTTAGTTATTATACAGTGAAATTTTTCCTATCAGTTCATATATCCAGTGATAATAAGGATATTTGCCATATACCTGATATCACTTCAATAAGCACTATCTAACTTTTTAAATTTTCATTCTAAATAAAGATTGTATATGGTGCTTAAATGGAATTACTTTATATACAGTCATCAAAGGTACTTATAAAGGTGATTATAACATTCAATGCTATATTGAACATAGAATATCATTCTTTACATTTATTATTAAGCAATATTTTATCTTATTAGCCAAACGATGGAAGAGGAGATCCTCTGCTACCATTCCTCCAGAGCAGCAATAATTTTGCACTCTCCTATAGGGAAAAAATGTTTTTTTGTCATAATTGGAAGCCAAGTAGCCCAAACAATCCTCTCAAGAATGCACCATAACTCCAACCAAGGGTCATGAATCACTGAAAATGGCCCATACTTCAGACTGTTTGCTCATCAAAATGTAGAAATAATATGAGACTGAGCAGGCCATGAAGTTCCAAGTGAAATCAATGCTATCAAATAATCTTGCAAATGTGCAGTAACAAGCAACCTGTTAATAAAGACACACTGATCATAAACAATATAATTATGACAAAGTGTAGTGATATGCAGAGGAACATATCTGAACAATACAGCAATTTAAATAAATGCATAAGCATAAAAAAGTATAAATAAAGTAATAAAGTGCCAAACATGATGTTAAACACATGTAATCACAGAACTCAGGGTATTAAGGCAGGAACATCAGCTTGAGTTCAACAGGGAGGCCTTGATTTAAAAAAACAGCACTCTGAAAGCTTATGAATATATCAGTGGAAATAAAACATTTGATAGATAGCTTTCACAAAAGTTTACCATATATAGAAAGAAAAAGCAACATACATTTATGGAACTAAAATTAACAGATTAGATGTTTAAAAATACAGCCAAGTTGATCATAAATTCATATATAACCACAGAAGATACTTGACAAATAGATTTAACAATATTGACTAAAAATCATAAGCTTAGAGACATTGATACTTTAATAAGTTCCTCCAATGCCACAAGGTTATAGTAGTAAAATAATTACCAGGGTAGGCCCACCTTGTGCCCTGCAGTCCAGGAAGGCAGACACCACTATGATGGACAGGTATGGTGGAGAAAAGGGAGAAAGGAAGTAGAGTGGTTTGTGCACTGTTGAGAGTAGTGGAACGGAAGACTCTACAGCAGTGAGGAACAGGCTGATATTAGTAGCCCAGGTTGCCACCTGAGTCTGTGTGATACTCAGGACTTTTCTGCACCCGAGGACCAGGGGTCCTTGGCCCTACTGAAGCTGTGGTCTGTGTTCATGTCTGGGACCATGTTACCTCTGATGATTGTAACCAGATGTCCATGGTCTGGGCTAACACCTGAGGCCATGTTGATGTTTGGTTGCCATACTGCTGGGTTCGTATTGATCTGAGTGGCCTTCGCTGCCACCAGAGACCATGCTATTATCCAGGCCAAGCTGCAGCCAAGGGCCGTGTCTCAGCAGCGTGGTCTGTGTTGATGTCAGTGGGCCATGTTACCATTGGAGGTATGGGAGATCTGATCCCAGTGGCCTGGGCACTAGAAAAGTGGTCCCATCCCTCTTTAGCTGCCTTAGCAGGAGAGCTGCTCCACCTCCAGAGAAAACTGGCCCCAATGGTTTGGGTATTGGCGAGAGGCCCACAACCTTGCATGGCCCTAGGAGAACCGCACCCCACCCTACTACCCTTCCTCCTCTCCAGTCCCACTCCTATGCCCCCACCAGCCACAGAAGAGCTGGCCGTCTGTAATGGATAGGTGGCCACAACTCTTACCATTGCTTATGAAAGCTGGGCCCTGACCCACCCTTGAGGGGGCAGAGTTCCAGTGGATGCTGGGATTGACATACTCAGCTACTAACCAGATCCATTTGTAGGGCTTGAGTTAGCCTACCCTAATACCTATCTAATCTATAACCTTCTGGACCAGGTATCCTGCAGAACCTCCATTATTGGGAGCAACAATAGGATATTAGAGACAAGTTTCAGTGAGTGTCCAGTATTGATGACATACAAGAAACTAGAGGCCTTGAACATGACCCACAATTAATTACAATGAAATTTGAAATAAAACTGTGCTGTGGGACAATGGTCTTTTATCCTGTTACTTGTACTATTTTTAATAAAATGCTGATTGGCCAGTAGCCAGGCAGGAAGTATAGGCAGGGCAATGAGAATGCTGGGAAGAGGGAAGCACAGTCTGCAGTCATAGAGAAAGGTACCAAACCTCATGGCTAACATAGAAAAGAAATATGGGCTCATATAAGTTATAAGAATTGGTTAATAAGAAGAGCCTGAGACACTGGGCCAATCAGTTTATAATTAATGCAGACCTCTGTGTGTTTCTTTGGGACTGAATGACTGACTTCAGGACTGGGTGGGACAGAAACCTCTGTCAACAAAACTGTTTTGGCTAAAGGATATATTGAGCAAGAAATCATAGCTCCCAATGTCACTATGACAAAGGAATGTATGATGTATTGATGGGAAAGGAGAAGGAAAATGTTTTTTCGCTTCTTTTTATTTATTTTTTTGCAGGGATCTGTGGCTCTACTAGTAGAGGAGAGCATGGAAGGACTGGGAAGGGGGTGGGATTGAGGTACATGATATGCAATTTCCAAAGAATCATTTAAAAGTTTATGTTAAAAATTAAAAAAATAGTAATATCAGAGTAACCTAAAGGCATCTACATAGATTAATTAGGTAGGTTAGATTTTTTGTCAGCTTGGCACAGCCTACAGTCGCCTGAGAAAAGCAAACCTGAACTAGGGAACTGTCTCTTGTGGTCATGTCTATGTGGAATTGTTTCAGTTGACAAATGATGTAGGAGAGCCCAGCTTACTGTGCAGGGCATCGCCCCTGTCTGGGAGTTCTGAACTGTTCAAGGATACTCTTTAAGCATGAGTAAATGATAGAACCAATAAGCAATACTTCCCCCATGGTCTCTGCTTTAGCTCTCGTCTCCTTCCTTAAATCCCTGCTTTAACTAATCATAGTGATGGACTGTTACCTGGAACTCTAAACTGAGATAATCTTGTTGCTCCCAAAATTGCCTTTAATGAGAAGGTGATATCGCGTCAATACAAATAAAACTAGTACATTATTGGAGCAGAAAAGAAGCCAGAAATGCACACATTCAGTGCTTGTTCCAAGAGATCTTGAACACTTGAAGCAAAACAAATTGCTCATAAGTCAAGACTTCACGTTAACTAAAGTTCTTCATCTGTCAGCACAGCCCAGACATATTATCTTAGAAAGGAAATTAAATCACTTAAGCAATATGAATAATTCCATTTTTATTGTTAGCAAATATACTTTTTAATTTTTAGCATTATTATTATTATTATTATTATTATTACAAATTTCCACCTCCTCACCTCCTCCCAATTCCCTCACCCACCCTGCAAATACACTTTTTAAAGTGCAAGTAGCAAAAAGGTTCACAAATCTTATGCTATGCAAAACAGAAAGCAGGTACTACTCAATTAAAATATACTATACACTTGTAGTAAAACTTATTTCCATGGTATCATGGAAAAGATTATTTCTTTTGCTTTCATGTTTTTATGTGAAATATCCTTAAGCAGTGTAGAAAAAGAGAATATCTTTATTTTATTTAAGATTTATAGGCCCAAATCACAAGAATCAATAGAAAAGGATCAGGTTTTAAATCACAATTGCAAGCAGAAAGTACTTTAGTAATGCCAATTGAATTATTATTTACCAATGGATTTTTCAGGTAACTTCATCAACCTCTACATTCACATTTAGCAAAAAGATTCTCTTTTAAGAACTTACAAAACTATTTTGAGTAGTCTGACAGAATTTGAGTTGTTTCAGCAAACAAAGATTAAATGATGTATTGTCAGAGTTGCTAATGAGAATAGTTAGTATTTTCATTTGAAAACATGAATCTCAAAACATGAAAATTATCATTATTTTCCTTTGTGTTCTTACAGAGAAATAAAAATTCAGTTGTGTTGGTGTTTTGATCTGATATTTTTTTATGTTTGGGTTCATTTGCATGTCTCATTTCCATGTCTTATTTTGAAAAGTATAGATTCATACCATTTGGCAATATGTTGATTGGGTTGTTTGCCTGCTATTGTTTGAATTTCTTATATTTTCTATAAATATTACTATATATATGCATATATAAGAAAGTGCTAGCAAAGCTAAGATTGATCTGTACTTTTGAAAATTAGGTTTCCTAATTTAATAACAACTATGAATTTATTTTCTCTATTAAATTCTGGCTTTAGAGCTTTATCATTTTTGGTGGTGGTTTGTTATTGATTTTCTTGCTTTTGCTCTGCTTTTTCATCTGGATCTAAATAATAAATAGAAGTAGAAAGTGTGTTCATTTCTGAAACAGCAGAAGAACATTTCTTGTCTATCATTTTGTATGCTTTGGCTGAGTATCGCAATAAGCGACTTCAATAAGTACAATCAGATTTTATGTTAGAAATTGTTTTTTCTTTATGCAAGCAACTACTTACATACAATCTCCCTTTTGTGAACAGTACCAAATTTGAATTGGAGTGTCTACTCATTGCAAGTTAAGGTTTTTGGCATGTCTCTATCAAAGTTTCTGTACAAACTGAATTTTTTTAAAAAAGCACAAAAAACTACATCTTACTCTTTAGGAAATGACAATACAAACCACCAAAATAAATCTACCTTATTTTCCTGATTTCCCGATTTCCTTTCTCTATATCTTTCTTTTTACATGCCAGTTCTCTTTTTCTTTTGAAAGACTAGTTTATAATTTAACACCTTCAAGTCATTAAAAATTTAATGGCTCAATGGTTAAGACAGACAGGTTCTTGGAGCTCACCTAGGTTTGTTTTCGAGACAAAAGTGCTTGTCCCAGTTGTAACACAGGTGTAGTGCAAACACGTCAGTGGTGCCGTGCATACCACTCCACTTTTAAGTCCCTGTTGTCACCATGATATTTATAAACTGAGTGTAGGACGTTTCCCACAGAGCAACAGGCAATGTTGACAGACAGCAAGAAGAAACTTCAGTAAAGTGAGATAGCACAGTGTATTTAAAAGCAGCATTTGAAGAAATTCTTTATTTCTAAACTTTTAGGAGAAAGGCATACCAGAGGGTAAACTATAAGTATATTTGTCATATGGAAGCATTGAAATTAACAATTTATCAGTTCACATCTTTATCAATTAGTATTAGAATTTTATGAAAATATTATTAATATATATTTATTATATTAATGTTTATTTAATATGTATACTTTTTGAGACAGGCTTTCTGTAGCTTTGAAGCCTGTCCTAGAACTAGTCCTTGAATACCAGGATGACCTCCAACTCACACAGATCTGCCTGCCTCTGCCTCCCATGTGCTGGGATTAAAGGTGTGTATCCTCATTGCCCGAGTATTTATTTTATTATGATATATTATAAAATATAACATATTTTATTTACATACTCTTGTAATTTTCTTAAAACTAAATTTTATATTGTCAGATAGAATATCTCCTGTCCACATGTGTATATTAAAATATTTAAATTTTATATCATTATAAATTATAACTGGATAGATAATTAAGTTTATTTTCATTGAGTATTCAATTTTAATTATTTTATATTAAGGTACATGCTAAAGGTATCAAAATGACTCATTAGAATTTCTGCAATAATATAAATTCTAGAGCAAACTTCATGAACCCTTATCAAGTATCCTTATATTTATGAATATGTTAATTAAGTTTGGAATTGACTCCTGAGATAAATGTTTAATTTCAGTTTGTTCCAAGCATCCTCAAGGTCTTTGTAATGCTAACCCTGAGTAAGGTGTTTCACACCCATGCTACCCAGTTTGTCTATGAAGCTCAAACTCATAGAAGGCTATCATAGTGTCTATCATTCTCACACCCACTTGCACCTTAACATTGGCTTCTCATTGTCAATAACAGAAGTGCTGTCAGTGTTCCAATGTCTGTAGTCTGAGAAACCATGTGATAGAGAGATAAATTCATTAAGTTTAGATGGCAGACCTTGACGAAGAATGCCAGATTGATGTTCCTGCTATGAGATTTACACACGTATAGTAAAGTCTCCACTTGAGAAACTGAAAAAAAAATGTATAAACTACTCAATTGACTGGTTACAAATGATAACAATATGTTCTATAAACAGGAAAACGTGTTTAAATGGCTGCATTCAATGCTGTTTATTGTTTAATGCATCTGTAAGTACAAACAATATAAAGGATATTATTTCTCTGTGCAAACATCTTCAGTCTGCTTCAATAAAATTATCAATGCAAGCACAGTCCTTTCTGGTTCCACCTGGACTATAAAGTCTTTTCTATTTCATTTCATCTATATTTCCCCATCCTTTATGTAAATCTGTATACTAAGAAATACATTATTACATTAGTTCAGCGAAAAGCCTTACACTATTTCAGTAATAACACACAATGTTATTAAGGTTTCCTCAAAGGACCCCTAACTCAACAGATTTGAACTAATATAAATATTTAACCCCACAAAATCTATAAAATAGAGAATGGCTTTATTTAAATGTTAGGACTGTTCCCATTATCCTCACAGGAATATTAGTAGGACAAAGTGTCTATAGACTTAAAGCAATGTCTGCGTTCAATGAGACCCTGGAGATTAGGTCCCCACTGATAGAAAACCATGTTCATTTTGTCCAGATTTTGTGTCTGTAACTAGTTAATATATTATACAATGTCAATCTTTTTTAATTGATGTGTAATATCACTACCCCAAATTCTGTTTGTAGTATAATATGTAATTGATGGTAGTGAGCACAAGCAGAATCCTGAGCCAACTTTCTACCACTTTTGAGTTACTTAAAATTGATATCCACTGCATTTCACATCAATGAATAAGAAACAGATGTTAACATGACAGAAATTAGTAAGAGCAATTCATATTTAAGGTAGGAAAGCATTCGAAGTCACTGCATGATATTTTAAGTGTAAATAAATATTAAGAGTACATTTTTCTTATGTCTTAGTCCAGTCTTTGTATATTGCAGAAAACAACATTATTTTATGTTTTTGAACATTGGAAAATGAAGTTTCCTACTGTTATGTTGCCCTGAAGAAGTTAGTAGCCCAGATAGAAGTTTTTAACTAAAATAACTTGTCAGAAATAAAACAGAAAACTTATTATATTGTAGTGATTTTTATTCTCACAAAACATCTGCTTTTCAACGTGAATGGTAAATTATCATTAATGAATCTATATTTATAAATATTTACTCACCAAAATTTACTCAAAACTTAATAGTAGTAGTTGAAATATTTGATGATCATTCAAAGATATGTTGAGTGAGAAAAAGAACACAGAATGTAATACTCATTGCTAACCAAATTTAATACTTCATTTTCTGTTTCAATTCTCACATTATAAACATTAGAGCAAGTGGATGACATGAGAGAAAATCATGTTGAAAGACTTAAACCAGACACAGAAAATAAATGTGGTATTATGAGCTTATAGATGGATATTTAGTTATTAAATAAATGATAATTACACTGTAGTCTATTCTCAAAGAGGTCATTTTCAGAAAAAGGAAATAAATACACATAAATCTCCCTGAGATAGGAAAATAGAATAGATTTTATGGGTGGACTAAGGATGGGAGTAATGAAAATAGGAGGATCAGGTTGGGATGAGGTAGGATGGTATTGAGGGTGGGAATAAGGGTAGAGATAGATAGAATTGAGGAAAATTTGAAGAATGGTATGTGAACCTACTAAAGTGGAAACTTCCTAAAATATATAAAGATGATCCTAATGAGGTCACAAAATAATGAGAAATATGGAATCCCAAATGGCTGCCTCTTGTCACCACATGAAACTTTAAGTGCCAGGATAAGGTAATTTATTTATCAAAGGGTGTAAAAAGAGCCTACTTTTATATTTCCCAGCTGCCCAGACCCAAATAATCACACACATACTATATTAATTACAACATTGGTTGACCTATCAGTTCAGGCTTCTTATTAACTAACTTCTACATCTTAAATTAACCCATTTCCATTATTTTATAATTTATAATAAGGTTCATGGTTTGTTATCCATTGCTTCTTGGGAAGCTACATGGAGTTTCTCTGACTCCACAAGAACTTTAAGTCTTTGAAGAAAGAAATTGAAGAAGATACCAGAAAATTGAAAGATCTCCCACATTTTTGGATAGGTGGGATCAATGTAATAAAAATGGCAATCCTACCAAAAGCAATCTAAAGATTCAGTACAATCCCTACTAAAATCCCAACACAATTCTTCACAGACCTTGAAAGACAATGATCAACTTCATATGGAAAAACAAAAAAAAACCAGGATAGCCAAATCAATCCTGTACAATAAAGGAACTTCTAGAGGCATCACTATTCCAGACATCAAGTTCTATTATAGAGATACAGTAATGAAAACAGCTTGGTATTGGCATAAAAACAGACAGGTTGACCAATG
>LOJH01003008.1:822-12921 GCA_001685095.1 Ellobius talpinus
TTTTGCCTTTTTGAGACAAGGTCTCATCGAATAGCCCCAATGGCCTCAAATTCAAGAAATCTGGCTGAATCTGCTTCCCAGGTGCTGGGGTTAAAGAAAGTGCCACTACTCCTAGCCATGAACAAAATATTTTATTTGGATCTTGAAATATGCACAATTATTCAAGTTCTTCCTTATGAGTGGGAAAGAAAAGAAAAATTTTAAATTTTCTTAAATCCCAAAGTACAGTAAAGATTTACTTACTTCACTAGAGCAGCCGCTTCGGGAAGCACATCAGCAAATGATTCACGGAATATGATTGCATTTTTCCTTTTACAATTCTGTATGACATCATTGGCAAGATAAAAGAGATTCAAACGGTGGGGATACGTAGCTGGAGATGAAAGACAATAAAAAAAGTTTTTATACTTAGTGAAACTTGTTCCAAATATATTGTTTGCAAACAGCTAACTTTTTAAATTACATTTTATTACCTTAAGCTTATGAGTGTTTTGCCTGCTTGTAGGTATATCACAAACCATGCAGTGCCCACGGAGACCAGAAGAGGGAATCAAAGCAGTCAGTGCTCCTAACCTCTAAGCATCTCTCCAGCCCCAGTTAACTGTTTCCATATGAATTAATTACATGAATGGAATAACAAATAAACAATTAACTATTGGATTAATTTATCAAATGTACTAAAACCTAAACCATTTGATGTTAAATTTCTGCTCAAGGTACTCTTCAAGTAGACAACCTCACTCTGTAGATGTTTGGCAATAAAGGAAAATAAATCCTTTAGTGGCTTTAGAGACACTAAGAAAAAATTGTTTCTCCAATTATTTGTGAAGACACAAAGAGACAGAGACAGACAGAGTTGAATAAACTCAGCTTGTTACAAAAATACCAAGGTTACAAAAAGCACAACACTGAATTCTAATCATATATCAACCGTTTAAATAATGTTTAATAGTATATTATACACAAATCCCTAAATCAACCAATCTAAACACCACTCACATTAACACCTAAAAGTCCAAATCTTCCCATTTACCGGTCATTTTAATTTTCTGAGTGTTCTGGGGATAATTTGACTTCATATATACATAAAGGTTAAGTTTTCCAAGGCTCAACCTACCTAAGGTTCACTGTTACATGCTGGGCAATTGCAATTCCAATATTCACATAGATGATCTGTGTTTCTACAGTTCCTTGGGTTCCTCAATCTCAAATTCAGTAACTTCTAAGATTTCTCCCATATCGCTTTCTCTTCAGATAATCTCCTACTCCCATTACACTGGTTCACAATTTCATCAGACATCAGTTCATTTTCCAACTCCTCGGTCTCTTTTAGGATTCACTTATTTCTATTAATTCGAGAGTATTTGATATATTATTTAAGTTACTCTTATTAAAGCCCTCATTTTCTTTTCCACCTAATTTAGTTTTCTAGAACACACATTCAAAAAAGTCCAAAATTAGGATTAGTCTAAATGAATGCTTTTACTGTACCATTCTTTGCTATTTTTAAAAAAATTAGATTAGCTGGGTGGCAGTGGGTGGCACACACCTTTAATCCCAGCACTCAGGAGGCACAGGCAGATGGATCTCTCTTGAGTTTTAGGGCAGCCTGGTCTACAGAGCGAGTTGCAGAGAGGTTCCAAAGCTACAAAGAGAAACTGTCTCGAAAACAAACAAACAAAAAGTTAGACTTATTAAGCCAGGCAGTGATGTGCACGCCTTTAATCCCAGCACTTGGGAGGCAGAGACAGGTGAGTTTGAGGCCAACCTGGTCTACAGAGTGAGTTCTAGGGCAGGCTCCAAAGCTACAGAGAAACCCTGTCTTGGGAAAAAAAAATTTTTGTTTTTGGCCTGTATGTATGCACATGCACCATATATGTGTACAATCCCCTTCTTTTCTGTTCTCTCTCTCCCCCTCCTCTTTCTTTTGAGACAAGGTATGGTGGTTTGAAAAAGAATGGCCCCATGGGCTCATATTATTTGAATGCTTAGTCACTAGGGAATAGAAATGTTTGATAGGGTTTTTTTTTCCCAAATCACTATGGAGAAGTTGAAAGGGCTTAATAATAATAAAAATGAGGGTTATTCATTTTGTTTGAGATAGTCTCATATGGTCCTAACGGGCCTCAATATATTATTTAAAGATGACCTTGAGCTAAACCTCCTGCCTCTCTAATATGAACCTCCCAAATACTGGAATTACAGGTGTGTACCCCCTGCCCAGTTTTATGAGGAGCTGGGGATCAAATCCAGGGCTTTGTGAAGCACCCTAAGCAAGCACTATCAAATGAGGGCAATATCAAAATAAAGCTGTTAGCCTGGTAGCAGAACGACTGGGAAAATTTTAGCATGATAATATTACTATTTTATGTCTACCTGTCAAAATGGTGAGGAGCAAAACTGAGAGATGGCTCAGCATCTAAGGGCAAGTGCTCCTCTTTGGAAGACCAAGGTTCACGACTGCTTGTGACAACGGATCTCTTAGAGCCACACTTTGAATACCGCTGGCATGTGGTATATACATATTCAGGCACTTCCACACACACAGTAAATAAATAAGCAAATATTTAAAAAGAGGTTAAGTGAGGGCGGGAGAGATGGTTCCTTGGTTAAGCGATTGGCTGTTCTTCCAGAGGACCAGAATTAGATTCCCAGCACCCACACAGCAGCTCACACAGCCCAAGGGGATCTGATGCCCTATTCTGGTTTCTGTAGACACTAACATGGTACATAGACAGACAGACGTGCAGGCAAAACACCCAATTACACAGAAATATGGGTCATAGAGAAATACTAAAAGAATGGAAAAACAAGTATCTTTACAAAGATAAAGAGACAGAAGAGCCCATCAAAATCCCAGCAAAATTCTTCAAAGACCTTGAAAGAACGGTACTCAACTCCATTTGGAAAAGCAAAAAACCCAGGATAGGCAAAACGATCCTGGGCAATAAAAGAACTTCTAGAGGCATCACCATCCCTGACTTCAAACTCTACCAGAGCTACTGGCATAAGAACAGACAGGAGGACCAATGGAACCGAATAGAAGACCCGGATNCAAGTGGTGCTGGCATAACTGGATATCAACATGTAGAAGAATGAAAATAGACCATGTGCATGCCTGGTGCCCTCAAAGGCCAAAAGTGGGCAATGGAACTAGGGTTAGACAGTTGTGAACTCCTATGTGAGTGTAGGAATTGAACCCAGGTCCTCCGAAGAGCAGTGAGTACTTTTAACCACTGAGCTACCCCTCCCCCACCCCCGAGAAGGGTTTCTCTGTAGCTTTGGAGCTACCACCACCACCAGGTCTGGTAATTGTACTCTTAACGCCTATACATATCACAAGAATCTATCTTACTATGTTTCAGAGTCTTTCGTATTTTTTTTCTTTTTCTTTTTTTTGAGACAGAGTCTCACTGTGTAGCCCTAGCTGTCCTGGAACTTGCTATGTAAGCTACGCTTTCCTGGAACTCACAGAGATCCTCCTGCCTCTGACTTCAGAGTGCTGGGATTAAATACATGAGTCACCATACCAGGTCCCTCAGGATGCTTTTCATTCAAAATATAATCCTCTTGACCTACAAGATGTTATACAGTAATTAATCCACCTGAATTTTTAAAAATTCCACTATTGGAATGGTTGTTATAGTGAATGTCTTTAATCCTAGCACTGGGGAGGCAGAGGCAGAGGCCAGCGGATCTAAGTTCGAGGCCAGTCTGGTCTACAAAGTGAGTTCCAAGGACAGCCAGGGCTACATAGAGAAACCCTCTCTCAAATCCCCCACCCCCAAAACAATCCGCTAAAGATAGGCAGTGGTGACATCTGCCTTCAATCCCAGTGCTCAGGAGGCAGAGGCAGGTGAGTTTCTGTGTTTAAGAACAGTCAGGGCTACACAGAGAAACCTTGTCTCACAAAAGAAAACACTAAGCACAAATTTACAGTGTTAATTTGGATTTATACTCATAATTACTAACATATGTGCTCAGCACTGTATTTGGTTGTTTATGCCTTCATCAAAGATGATTTATTTTCCTTTACCCAAAGAAATAGTCTTTAAAAATCATTAGCTGGGGCTGAATAGATAGCTCAGAGGTTAAGAGCACTTGCTGCTTTTGTAAAAGACTGAAGTTTGGTTCCAAGAACCCACTTGACTGTTAACTCCAGATGCCCAGATTCTGACACCATTTCTGGACTCCTTGAGCATTAGCACAAATGCACATGCCCAAGCACATGAACACACATGCTTAAAAAATAAATCAGGGCTGAAGGGATGGCTCAGTGATTAAGAGCATTTAATCTTGCAGAGGGCTGGGCTTCAATTCTCAGCACCCACATGGCAGCTCATAATTATAACTCCAGTTCTTGGGGATCTGATATCCCATTCTGACCTGTGTGATCACAAGGCATACATGCAGTGCACAGACATACATGCAGGCAAAACACTCAACACATAAAATTAAATCTTTTGAAAATAAAATAAATTTTAAAAACTATTAAAAAAATACCCTTATTTCTTAAACTAAAGACCAGGTAGGCCCTCTTGTCCAGCTGTATGACCCTTCCAAACACTGCTCTCCAGGACAGAAGAAGGCACTAGATCTCATTATGGATGGTTGTAAGCCACCATGTTGTTGCTGGGAATTGAACTCAGAACCTCTGGAAGTGCAGTCAGTGCTCTTAACCTCTGGCCATCTCTCCAGCGCTGTTTTCTTTTGTTGTTTTTGTTTTTTCGAGACAGAGTTTCTCTGTAGCTTTGGAGTCTGTCCTGGAACTAGCTCTNCTCTTGTAGACCAGGCTGGTCTCAAACTCAGAGATCCGCCTGCCTCTGCCTCCTAAGGCATGCACCACCACCACCACCACCACCGCCTGGCTCCTCTGCTTTAATTCAAACTTTTTTGGTCAGATTATGTAATAGCCTTCTAACATCTCTTTCACTTTATGTCACTATGTAGTTCAAACTCACTATTATATTTAGTAACTAATATCAGTTTCAGATACTGCAGTTTGTGGTTCTCTTTTGAGACAGGGATCTTTGTAGCCAGGCTGCTCTTAAACTATGTAATCAAGGCTAGCCTTCAACTTCTTATCCTCCTGCCTCCATTGCCAAGTGCTGAGCTACACAGACCAGGGGTACCTCTGGCTTCACAAAATACGATAATGTTGTTGGTATGTTGGTAGAACATAGAAGCCACTTCCCATCTTTCACTGACTCACTGTCTAGCTCAGACTGCCTGTAACTTGGTATGTAGCTTAGGCTGGCTCTGATCTTGCTTTGACTTCCCTGGTGCTGGGACTACAGGTATACACCAAGCTTCATTACTTTCTTGATTTTTTTTTAAATAAAATAGAGCTTCACCAAGTAGCCCTAGCCAGCCTCAAACTCAGAAATCCACCTGCCTCTGCCACCACACCAAGCTTCTTTCTTATTTTAATGTCATCTATCCCTAACCTCACTTTAACTACAAATCCTATCCTTGCCACCCAGCCTGGGAAACTCCCCTAACTCACTCCTCTCTTCTGTGATCAGCTTTTCACCTTCAAGAGTAATGGACATGTATCTCTGTGGTAGAGCCTTTGCCCAGGATTACAATGTCCTGGGTTCAATTCCCAGCACCCTCTTCATTTGTATCTCACAGAAAAAGGACCTAAGGAGAAAGAAGGGAAGATATCATGATTGAGGCAATCTTTCCTAAATTAGCCAAGAGAAAAACCAGAAGTTCAGTCTACTTTTCTTTTTTTTTCTTTTTGGAGACACAGGCTCATATAGCATAGGTTGTCCCAATTTACTACAAAGCCAGGAATGACCCTGAATTCTTCTGCCTCCACTTAAATAAAGTTTAGCTATTTTGAAGTGCTGACCAAACAAATGGTTCTGAAAGAACTACTTAAATGTGTCCGAAGATACTGAAATCCAATGCAGCCACGTACAGTACACATAGTAACTACAAAGGTGCTTCAGGCAAAGACTAAAGTCAGATGCAAAGCCTATAGCAGCTTTTTTCTTTTTTAAATTATTTTTATTTTCTGTGTATGGGTGTTTTATATGTATGTATATTTGTATGTATATATATATGTATGTATGTATGTGTTACATGTGTGTGTGTGGTACTCAAGGCCAGAAGAGGGTGTCAGATTCCCAGAACTGAAGTTACAGAGAGTTCTGAGGCCATGTGGATGGTGGGTCCTCCGGAGAACATCAAGGGCTCTTAACTGCTGAGCCATCACTCCAGTCCCAGCAGATAGTAATTTATTTTGCAATGATAGTCTATGTTTGCTGCTATATTTTTACAAACTCAGGTTTTATTAGATTGCCTAGAAAATGATCACTGATGATATATTAAATTCAGGGATTTGGTACTGTATACCTGTCATCTCAGCACTGGCTGATGCAGATTAGGGGGATCATTGTGAGTTCAAAACTAGCCTGTGTAAATAGTGAGTTCCAGGTTAGTTGAGACCCTTTCTCAACACAAAAACCAAACAAAGCTTAAGGACAGCCTTGGCTACATTAAGACCCTGCCTCAGAAATACACACACAGTAAGCAACTCTTTCACCATAATTTGACGCTGTGTGTACCTCTGACTCTATGACACCTGCTCACAAGATGCCTTCTTTCACCTGCTTCACATTTCTGGAGCCGTGCACACAGATACAGTTACTTTGTGCTCTGTGATTGGGGTATCCTAGAAATTTCTGTGTAACCAAGTTTCCCAACATATGTGCTCTGAAACAACAATCACATGAAGAAGTGGATTCACCGAGCAGGTGGTGTACACCTGTAATCCACTTAGAAAGTGGAGACACAAGCATCAGGAGCCTGAGGCTATTCTTAACTACATCCTGAAGGACTCCAAGGTCAAGTAAGTATAAAAATGCCGAATATCCTACTCTCCAATCCTCAAAGGAGTTCAGGAAACATTTATTAATGGTAATTAAAGTTTCACAGCATAAAAGTAGATTTAACAGTAATTTGGTAGCACCTCACTTGTTTGTTTGTTTGTTTGAGACAAGGTTCTTTGTGTAACAGCCCTGGCTGTTCTGGAACTCTGCAGACTAGAACTCACAGCGATCCGCCTTCCCCTGCCACCTGAGTGCTGGGATTAAAGGTGTGTGCCACCACTGCCCAACTAGCACTTCATTTTAAAAATAGCATTCTTGGACTGGAGAGATGGCTCAGAGATTAAGAACACTGACTGCTCTTCTGGAGGTCCTGTGTTTAATTCCCAGCAACCATATAATGGCTCATGCCCATCTGTAACGAGATCCAGCTCCCAGAACACTGTGTACATAATAAATAAATCTTTTAAAAAATGGCATTCAGGTGGGCGGAGGTGGCTCACGCCTTTAAACCAACACGGGAGGCAGAGGCAGGTGGATTTCTGTGCGTTTTTTGAGGCCAGCCTGGTCTACACAAGAGCTTGTTCCAGGACAGGCTCCAAAGCGACGGAGAAATCCTGTCTTGAAAAACACTAAAAAATAAAAAACAAAAATAAATAAAAAGCCATTCTTGGAGAGATGACTCAGACTGGCTGCTATTCTAGAGGTCCTGGTCTCAATTCCCAGCAACCATATGGTGGCTTGCAACCATCTGTGAGATCTGGCGCCCTCTAATGGTGTGCAGACATATATGTTGGCAGAATACTGTATACATAATCAATCAATCAATCAATCAATCTTTTTTTATGGCATTTTTGGGTTGTAGAGACTGCTCCAAAGTTAAGAGCTCCAGTTCTTAGGGCTCTGAAAACTTTTTCCTGGTGTCCATACACATTCCTCAAATAGGATGCATAGACATACATGTAAGAAAAACACCTATACAAATAAAATAAGGGCCAAAAGATTATTTTATTTAAAAAATGGCATTCTTAACATCACCATATTTTGGGAAATGTATGATCATGAATCTTCAGTGCTGTTTTTGTCACTACTTTACTGTACTTTATGCGCACTTATGCTCATGCATATGGTGCAAACTAGAGTCTGAGAAACCTAAGATGACAGATAGAAATTATTTAAATCTAATAATAAATAGAAATAAATTATTTTTTTATTCAACTCTAGAGATTGCACCTAGGGTATGGCACATGCTAAACAGCTGGCTTGAGTCGCATCCCTAGTTCTAGATGTCTATAACCTAGTTGATCCTCTGAGACATTGTGTGAGTTCAAATGCTCTTCCCTTGCCTGCTATCAGGATTTTACCTGCCCAGGCTAATCTTAAAGCCCTTGTCTCACTCAAACTGATCCACTATTCCAGGACAGGCTCCAAAGCTACACAGAAAAACTGTCTCGAAAGACAAATTTCAAATAACTCAACTTAAATAGTTTGGAAATTTTTTGCTCTGAGATAATGTGCTTCTAACTCTAACAGTCTGTAAAATAGTAATTATATCAATGGCAGCATTTTATGCTTTTTGGCAAAATAAATTGACAAACTTGAGATTTCACACATTATAAAAAAACCTAAATTTGGGAGATTGTTCAGTTGGTAAAAGTATAGCAATGGAGGGAGGAGGCTCTCCAGAGCTCGCTGGCAAGACAACCCAGTACCAGGCCAAGGCCAGTGAGTGTGGTTGTGGGTGTTCACGAGGATTCATGGAAAACAGAGTGGCACCTCAGGGATGATTTCAGCCATTTCCAATCACAGAGTGGATTTGTCTCTATCGGAGGCTGTGGGAGGAGTTACAGCAGGTGACAACTAGTGTTCAGATGTCAACCCACCAACAAATGATTCTCTGATGGAGAAGATTCCTGTCTAGGCAGGGCCTATGGGACCACCGACTCTGGAAACTGTTGCTCCTGTCTGCAATTACACATTTGCTAAAGCAGCTATGGTGTCTCCCCAATACCTGTACTGTGGTGTATAATTTCGTATGATATGTATGTGTAATCTCATGCTTGCATCTCAATCTTATGGGCACATATATCCATGGATGGTCAGGAAGATGACTTTTCATACAATATAATTTTGATATATAGAAAATATATTAGGATATGCTTCATAACTACATCTATTGACCCACGAGGACTGGAAGACACTTAAAAACCTGCTTTGTTCTTTTTACTCAAACTACACACAATCAGAGCAAGTTCAAACTAGACTGAATGTTTTTGTAAATAAATTCTGTAAGTTAAAAACTTTGTAGATATGCACAAGGTCAGAGTTATGGAAGTCTAACCAACTTTATTAACACAAAGCAACCTAAAAAATCATGTCAAGGGGCTGGAGAGATGGCTCAGTGATTAAGAGCACGGCCTACTCTTCCGAAGGTCCTAAATTCAATTCCCAGCAACCACATGGTGGCTGTAACTGTCTATAATGAGATCTGGTGCCCTCTTCTGGCCAGTAAGCATACATACAGACAGAACACTGTATACATAATAAATAAATCTTTAAAAAAAAGTATTTAAGCTAGATGAACAACAAAACAGGAGAAAATTAGAACAAAAAAATTGAAGCAAAAAACCCCAAAAAAATAAAACTTAGAAAAAAGTTAGAGAACAAAAGAAAAAAGACAGAAAAACAAAGAACATGACCCAAGCAACACATGTATAAATTTATTCTGTACCCCTCAGATAGAAAAACCTTAAGTTCAATTTTGCTACACTGTGAAGCTTTTCTTCAAAACCTGGAGGTAGCCTTGAGAGCTGGTCTTTCAACCTACTAATAATATTAAGGACCGCTTTCCCTTCTATTCAGGGCTTCTTTATTGTTCTTACACCTTAGCAAGTTGATTTCCATGTCCCCAAAACATTTTAATTAAGCCTCCAAAGGGATAACGCCAAATGAAAATTCTTGATCAGAATACTGCAGTTTTCCAGGTTTTTTCTAACCAGATTTTGCATAGGGGTTAAGAAGCATACATGATTCACATATGTTAAACAGAAGGTCCTGAGGACAAAATGCAGATTAAGGAGCCAGCTGCAGCTGTGTAGAGGTTGCCCTGACATGTGAGAGATCCTGTCTTTAAAAAAAAAAGAAGAAAAGAAAAAGACTGGGGGGCCTCAGCAGTTAAGACCAGTGTTGCTCTTGCAGAGGACTCGATTGCCAGCACCTACATGGTGGTTCACAACATGTGACTCCAGTTCCAGAAGCTCTGGCTTCTGTGGGCACATCAAGCACAGAGTCCACATACAGACATGGAGGCAAAGAACTCAAACACAAAAACTAAAATAAACCTTAAAAAATAAATAAAATAAACACCAGCAAGGATGCTGTCTGAATGAAGGCTAACTAGTATACCCATTCATATGAATATGCACACACACAAGTTAGTTGAGCTGGATATAATAGTGCACATCTGTAATCCCAGTACTAGGGAGGCCAAGGCAGAGGAAAAACTAACAGTTTTTTTTTTTTACTAACATGAGCTACATACATTAATTCCTCGTCTCAAAACCAAAAGACAGAAGGAAGCAGCAGTAGTTTGCCCCACGTGTTGCTAGGTCTTATGTTCAATTCCTAGTGCTACAAAAGTAAATAAGTACATAAAAATAAAAAATAAAGAGGGAGTAAGGTGGCTCAACAGATGCCGCAAAGCCTGATGACAGTTCTAACCCTGGGACCTATGTGATGGAAGGAAAGAGCCAAACTCCTGCAGGTTGTTCTCTAACCTCCAGATAAATGCCGTAGCATGAGTGCACACATACGTGCAACACACACACACAATAAGTAAGTAACTGGAGGCATCCCGAGCACTGGCTCCGACAGTCTTCTCACCCTTCATCAATAACACTTCTTTCAGCAACAGACACCCACAACTGGTCAAAACACAGAACATAAGGGGCTGTAGGCTGCCCAACCAACACATCTATCACACAATTTCTACACCTAAGGCTCAAGGAATATCATGAAAGAGAGGGTAAAAGATTTAAGAGCCAGAGGCACAGGACACCTATAGCTAAATAGTGTACCTTAGAAAGGGCAGGGAAAATAAACCAATAAAACCTCAAAAAAATGGTTGCCTGAACAAGATCAGCATGACAGCACAGTCAATATGCTAACTTGAACAGCAAAATTTCCCTACGGTCCCTCCCCTAGATAAAGAGCTACAGGTGGTCAATGGCTACTGAGACAAGAAAAATTAGTTTCCTTCATGGATGAGATCCCAAATGGGATGTCCAGTTCCAAAGTGATCCGCCCTAGACATGTTCATAGGAACAATACTAACTGGAGCCAGTAAGTGTATATACATGTACACATGCACAAACACACAACAATAATCAGAGACCATGAATTTGGAGAGGGGAGGAATTTAGAGGGAAGGAAGGGGTGGGAGTGATGTATGAAGTTCTCAAAAAGAAAAAAAATAAGAGGCTGGAGTGATGGCTTTGGGGTTAAGGACACTTGTTCTTGCAAAAAAAAAAACAAACAGGTACAGTTCCCAGCACCAACATGATGGTTCACAACCACCGTACCTACAGTCCAGGGAATCTGACACCCTCTCCTGACCTCTGCAGGTCCCAGGGACAGATGTTCTCATACATACATGCAAGTAAAACACTCATACACATAAAATTAAAAGAAAAAAGTTTAAGGCATGATGGGCTAGCAAAAGAGCTCAGGGGCTAAGAGCACTGCTGCTCTTCCAGAGGACCCAGGTTCAATTTTCAGTACCCACATGGCAGCTCACAGCTGTCTGTAACTCCAGTTCCAGGGGATCCGACAAACACACACATGCAAGCAAAACACTAATGCACATACAAAATAAGCATTTAAAAATTATCTTTATCTTACCCTGAAAGTTTTAGTGTTTCAAAGCAAAGAGGAATAGTTGCCTTTCTGAAGGAAGTAACTAGATTCTACTACTACTTTCTGTACATAGCATGCATTTGTCTTGTTCTGCTGGAATCTGTAATACCACAAAACACCAACAACTGTTCTTTTCTAACAATTACATGAGGGCTTGTAAAACTTTAAGACAATTCTGAAGCCATTTCCGACATTTCTTGACAACTCTTAGTCTCAGCAGTAATGCTCTCCCCTTCCCCCCTGGGAACCAAAGGACCTAACAATTGCCCACACACGTACTGAAATGTTGGGAATGTTCTATCATCTCCCTGAGTCCTTGTGAATGTTCTCCAAATAGAACTCAGTTATT
>LOJH01003008.1:27146-42417 GCA_001685095.1 Ellobius talpinus
ACCTTTGGAAGAGTAGGCAATGCTCTTAACCGCTGAGCCATCTCTCCAGCCCCCAGGAATATTTTCTTTAGATATTTCTTTACTAAAAGATACTTTTGGCAGATTTAGCAAGAACTGAAAATTTCATTTATGTCTAGAAAGTGAGTAAACTTGACAAAGTGTGGTTGGTTAACAGGATCTTGTATGACTTCCTTTTCAGTTTTTTGTCTTTTAGACTATTTTTTTTCCTGGACATGGCGGTATACATTTGTAATTTTGGCAGGGAGGAATACCATGAGTTTGATTCCATCCTGGCTATGTAAGGAAATCCTGGAGTTTGTTTTGTTTCATTTTCAGAGCACTTTGAAATCATTAACTTTAGCCTGCAACAAAGATTTTTTTTCTCATGGTTCTGAGGTTTGTCAGTTAGTGAATAGAGTTGAATCTCATCATTGTCAGCTTGTACAAACCAATAATCCTTGGGTTTTCCTAGCGGTAAAGCAGGAATTGTGCATTTTTGTATGTAAATCTCAGCACTTCTCTTGGTCTGGCTTTGTCCGTCTTTGTGGTGCCTGCTTTCTGTTTTTCATTGCTGTCTTTCATAGCCTTGGTCTTGAAAGCAATCTCTGTGATGCATGCCTGTGATCCTACCTTTATTAAGAGAAAGGAAGACTGAAAGTTTGAGGATAGCCTGGCGTACATAGCAACACCCTGTCTCAAAAAAAAAACTAGAAGAAAACGAAAAGAGGGGCTGGAACAGTGGCCCAACAGTTAAGAGCATGACCTGCTCTTATAGAGAGGGCCCAAATTCTGTTCTCAGCATTCATATCTGGTAGATTACAACCACCCGTGACTCTAGCTCCAGAATATGTAATGCCTTCTTCCACAGACTCCTGAACACATATTGCATACATTTATACAAATATACACACATACACATAAATAAAAATAATTTAGAAAAAATAAAAGAGCTGGGCTATAGTGGCATGTGCCTTTAATATCAGTACTCAGAAAGCAGAGGCAGGCAGAAGAACTCTATGAGTTCAAGGCCAGCCAGAGCTAGGTAGTTGACATCCTGCCTCAAATATAAATAAATTCAAATTTTAAAGGGGAAAAAAGACTGGATGTGATAGTGTACACTTAAAATCCCAGCTTCAAAGGGTTAGAGTTTAATGCCAGCCTAGATTACATGAGACCCCCCTCCCCCAAACTCCCATCCCCCATAAAAGACAAGACTGAGGTGAGGAAAGGACTCAGTGGTTAAGAACATTGACTGCTCTTCCAGAGGACCCAAGTTCATTTCCCGGCACCCACACTCACAACTCTGTAATTCTAGTTCTAGGGCTTCTGACACCCATGGCAAAGCACCAATGCACATAAAATTATAAATTAATTAAAAAAGACGGGGCTGGAGAGATGAAATTCATCACCCGCATAGCTTTCAGCAGTCTGTAACTCCAGTTCCAGGGGATCCAGTACTTTTTTCTGGCCTCCTTGGCCATGCATGTGGCATATAGACATATGAGGTTAGGAGGGCCAAACACCCATACACATGCAAAATAATCTTAAAAGTGACACTGATCTAACAAGAGATAGACTTCTTCAAATATTCTCTATTAAAGCAGATTTCTGAATTTTGTATATGTTCTTTTCTTCTTGAAAACAGCAGTGCATGCTAACATATTGGAGTAAATTATGAAGAATGGAAAGGTGGGAATATTCATTTTTGTTTAGAGAGATTCCACATCTCAGACACAGATACTGGCTTGGAATGTTGTGTTAAGAATTTGCTTCTGTTCCTCTCCTGCTTTTCTTTGTTTAAACTATGAATGATTCTGACATTGAAAATCTCCCTTTCTTGTGACCTTTTATTATTGGACTTGTATCTGAATTGTTCTGGGAATGTCTGAATGCTATTGATAAATAGGCCTGATGTTTTCTGTTACATTTAGACACTGCCTGCTTAGTCTGGATTCCTTTTAACTTCATGTTTTAAAATCTATTTGGTTCCCACCAGAGTGAATGATCGTATCTAATAAGCCCGCCTTGTTTTCATCACAGTGTGGGTAGTGTTCTTTAACTCCTCTACTCTGTGTTTCTACAGGCCTGTCATCTTTACTTCAGAGTGTTACTGGGAACCCAGTGCCGGCCAGTGATGCTGCATCCCAGAGCTCTACAGCTTCCCCTGCTAGTACCACAGGCTCTACCATAAAGGGGCGAAACCTGATCTCCAATACGCAGTCCTTTATTTCCAAAAGCTTCAACTATTCTCCTAACTCGTCAACTGCTGAAGTCTCTTCAACTTCAGCAAGCAAGGTGCCGGTTGGGCAGAGCCCAGTGCTCCCAAGCACTACTTTTAAATTACCGTCCAGTACTTTAGGATTTACAGGTACCCACAATACTAGCCCTGCTGCCCCACCTGCTGAAGTTGCCATGTGCCAATCCTCAGAGGTCTCCAAGCCAAAGCTGGAATCAGAGTCCACTTCCCCAAGCCTGGAAATGAAGATCCACAACTTCTTAAAAGGTAATCCTGGTTTCAGTGGCTTAAATTTAAACATCCCAATCCTGAGCAGTTTGGGATCCAGTGCCCCATCAGAGAGCCATTCCTCAGACTTCCAGCGTGGTCCCACTAGCACTTCAGCGGACAACATTGATGGAACCCCTGTTCGGGATGAACGGAGTGGGACGCCCACCCAGGATGAGATGATGGACAAGCCCACATCCAGCAGTGTAGACACTATGTCCCTGCTATCTAAGATCATCAGCCCTGGTTCCTCAACACCCAGCAGTACAAGATCACCACCCCCTGGAAGAGATGAAAGCTACCCTCAAGAGCTCCCCAATTCTGTGTCTACGTATCGGCCCTTTGGCCTGGCCAGTGACTCTCCCTACAAGCAGCCTTCGGAGGGTGTAGAGAGACCATCTTCCCTGATGGAGTCATCACAGGAAAAGTTCTTCCCTGATACTTCTTTCCAGGAAGATGAGGATTACCGAGATTTTGAGTATTCAGGGCCTCCCCCCTCTGCCGTGATGAATTTAGAGAAGAAACCAGCCAAATCCATCCTGAAGTCAAGCAAGCTTTCTGACACCACTGAGTATCAGCCAATCCTGTCCAGTTATAACCACAGGGCCCAAGAGTTTGGGGTAAAGTCTGCCTTCCCTCCGTCTGTAAGGGCCCTCCTGGACTCAAGTGAGAACTGTGATCAGCTCTCATCTCCCCCTGGGCTATTTGGTGCCTTTAGCATAAGAGGGAATGAACCTGGGTCTGATCGGTCGCCATCACCGAGTAAGAATGATTCATTTTTCACCCCTGACTCTAACCACAGTAACTTGTCTCAGCCTACTACTGGGCAGCTCACTTTGCCACAGAAGCAGTACCCAGACTCTCCTCACTCAGTCCCACATCGTTCCCTTTTCTCTTCGCAGAATACCCTTGCTGCTCCAACGGGACACCCTCCCACATCGGGTGTGGAAAAAGTCCTGGCCTCCACGATTTCCACCACATCGACGATTGAGTTTAAGAATATGCTTAAAAATGCCTCGCGCAAACCCTCAGATGATAAGCATTTTGGCCAGACCCCCAACAAGGGTACTTCAAGTGATGGTGTCAGTCTGTCAAACCTCACCCAGCCCAGCTTGCCTACCCCTGACCAGCAACAGGAAGAACACTATCGCATAGAAACCCGTGTCTCTTCCTCCTGTTTAGACTTGCCTGATAGCACAGAAGAAAAGGGAGCCCCTATAGAAACTCTGGGTTATCATAATGCAGCCAATAGGAGGATGTCAGGGGAGCCAATACAGACTGTAGAGTCCATACGAGTTCCTGGGAAGGGAAATAGAGGACATGGGCGTGAGGTTTCAAGAGTAGGTTGGTTTGATCTGAGCACACCAGGCAGCTCTTTTGACAATGGTCCCTCAGGTGCCTCTGAGTTGGCATCCCTTGGGGGTGGGAGCAGCGGAGGCCTCACTGGCTTTAAGACAACGCCATACAAGGAACGGGCACCCCAGTTTCAGGAGAGTGTCGCCAGCTTTCATTCCAGCAGTTTCAACTCAACATTTGAGCATCATCTCCCCCCATCCCCTTTGGAACATGGGACACCCTTCCAAAGAGAGCCAGTGGGGCCATCATCTGCCCCACCTGCCCCTCCTAAGGATCATGGTGGTATCTTCTCTCGAGAGGCACCCACTCATCTGCCCTCTGTGGATCTTTCGAACCCCTTTACAAAGGAGGCATCTCTGGCCCATGCTGCTCCACCACCTCCTCCTGGAGAGCACAGCGGAGTTCCTTTCCCTCCCCCGCCCCCTCCCCCACCCCCTGGGGAACTTAGCAGCAGTGGAGGGAGTGGTGTCCCCTTTGCTACTCCACCCCCTCCTCCGCCTCCTGTTGACCACTCTGGGGTTGTACCTTTCCCAACACCACCACTGCCAGAGCATGGAGTGACTGGGTCTGTGGCAGTTTTTCCCAAGGACCATAGTTCCCTCCTTCAAGGGACCCTGGCTGAGCATTTTGGGGTGCTCACAGGACCCAGGGACCTCAATGGCCCTGGTCTTAGCCGTGCAAGAGAGAGCCTGAGCCTGCCTTCCCGCCCTCTGGAGCATCTGGGCCCAGCCCTTGGAGGAGGTGGGGGAGGCAACACCAGCAGCAGTGGCCTTCCCTTGGGTCCCGCACACAGAGACGCCATCGGCCGGAGTGGTATGATTTTACGGAGTCCCCGGCCAGACTTTCGGCCTAGGGAAGCTTTTCTCGGCAGAGACCCATTCCACAGTTTAAAGAGACCCCGGCCACCTTTTGTTAGAGGCCCTCCGTTCTTTGCACCAAAACGCCCATTCTTCCCTCCCAGGTACTGATGGAAATCAGGGAAGGCATTTTGAACAGTCTAGAGAGCGTTGGAAAGTAATAGTTTGGTTTCTTGTTTTTGTTTCCTCTCTTGAATTTTTTGTTTTTAATGAAGGGCCTCCCTTTCAAATTCAGAAAGCATACATGGTGGCTGTGCACTTAGGACCTTTCCCAAATTGTATTTTCCCCCTTTCTTTAAGAAAAAAAGTGAACAAAACTTATGTCCACTTCATTTGGCTGTGGGTTTGGGGAGTAGGGAGGAGAACAATATTTTATCCCATTTCTATTGGAAAGATAACTTACATTTGAAATAAAACTTCGGTCAGTACAGGTAATAACGTGCAATGTTGGGGTGTCATTTGGGGATTGAACTTGCTAATAGTGGTGGGAGGATCTCTGTCTCCTTCCCTCTCCAGCTAAGCAAATTCTGGGACCGGCTTGGCTCCCTTTGTATGCTCTGCCCTGCTGAAGGCCAAGAGGTGTTTGCAAAAGGACAAAATGTGGGCAATTTTGGGCCTGCCCGGTGTATTTGCTTTAAAGGCATGTTTAGATGGAGTTCTTTATCTTTTGTTTCTTTAAGCATTCTCCTCTGCACTATTACCAGGCAGTGAATCTAAGCAGTACAAACTTCATTCTATATAGAAGAAAGTTTTCTCTTGCTGGGTATGGTGGCACACACCCATAGTCCCAGTGCAGGGAGGCAGGGACAGGAGAGAGAATGGCAAGTTTGAGGCCAGCTTGAGCTATATAGTGGAACTTTGTCTCAAAAGTCTCATCCTTAAGTGAAAAAAAAGCCTAATAAAATTTCAATATTAAAATGAGGAATGGTCATAGTATGTAAACTAGGGAAGGAATCAATGCTGCTGTGTGGCCAACTGTCCTTTGTAAACAAGGAAGCTTTTGGATGGTTCTGCATATCTGTTCTAAGCTCTTACCCCCTGTTTTCCTTGACTTTTTCTCCCTGAGTTACTAATTCTGACTAAATTCTTAAACAAGTGTAGGTAAAATATCCTTGCCTTCTTAAATGTTTACGTAGACATTCGTTTTACAGTGCCGCCTCACTGGTGGTTTTCTGCAAACATTAACTGTCAGAGAAAGTACTTTGCCTTTAGAGTAATTTCCCCGTCTCAGTCCTCTGTTTACCCTGCTCTTGTTCCTTCCGAGGAGAAGAGATAGGTGGGTATCGCTGGCCTTCGTTACAGGGGAAGCAGGGTCCTGTTGAATCCAAGTCGGCCCTCAGCAGATAGTGACTAGATGTTTTCGGTGCCCACCTCCCATGTCAGCCTACAGATGTTTTGCCTGTGTCATTGCCATGAAGGGAAGAGTGTTCTTCCCTACATTAAAAGGCTTGTTTGTGTTTCTGCATCTTATATTTAGGGGAAAGACAATCACTGTGTTTGGAGTGCTTTTTTCTTTATCTGGGGAGCAAATACTGCTTACTACAATTTCTGTTGATGTGTTGCACCAGGGTAAACGCTAATAATCTCCAGGTAGGTGTGTAAAACAATGTGATGAGCTTTTGAAGGGATTCTAACAAGTTAGGATAGAACTATCAGGAAGCAAAGGAGTGCTTTGAATTTCTCAGTGGGGTAGGAAAGACGGAGAAAAGTGCAACATGTGATCAAAGACAATCCTTTGCCTCAGAACAAACCACTTTCAGAAGAAAAACTGTGCAACATAGTCTGGGATTTGTGTTCCGTGTAAGGGTGCAAGACATCGTCCTCATTCACTTCCCTTTTTGAGCCAGGTCTTTTTTTCCTTTCTCAAACTTCTGTAGTTCAATCCACAAAAGTGCATGATACCATGACCTTGTGGAGGGGGTTGGGTATGTAGCATAGAAAAGCAAAGGAAATATAGTTATATTGAGTCTTAAGACATTTGTTTAGTAAAAAAGCATCAAACAGGTGGGAGGGCAGGAGAATTGTGACTTTCGGAATTGGGTCCCCCCCAGAAATTAAGTGATGTTTTTCAGTCTAGAATAAAAGAATGTGAATTCTTTCTACCGTTGTTTACTTGAAAAGGCTCTCTGACCATTTGATTTTCTAAGAAAACATGGGAGTACCAGGAAGCAATTGTCCTCAAAAGCATACTGGCCAATACATGAAACGAGTACTTTGTACAGTTCAAGGGTGGACTCCCAGGGGTTGGGCTTTTGTGGGACATTTTTTATTTTTGCCACAAAATCTTGAGTGTTTTTCAGGGTGGAAGTGAGGATTGTATGAAGCTGTTGGATATTTTAAGGAAATCTGTCTGCAACAGTAAATGAAGACAACTGTATATATGTGATATAGTGAAACAAAATGCATTTCTGGTATTCATAAAGATAAGACAAGGGATTTTATTCTTTCTGTGTCTGTGATTTAAACTCCGTACCATGCTCTGACTTTTGTATTTTACTCTGAGTTTAAAAAAAAATAAACAAGATATTTTTTAAAGAATGTACAACATAGTGTGTCTTAGCAAGGACATGAGTCATATGAAGCAGAATTAAGTAGTTGTCCCTAAGGTCCTTGGTGCTCATTGTAAAACCACAGACAGAATTCTATGAATACACTAGTACCACGCAAAATTCCTTGATGCTACATCAGAACTAGGATCCTTAAAGGTTTTCTGAGAATTCACTCTCCAGTCAGCTTAGATGATAGCTCCTCGCTGTGCCTCTCTGCCCTCCCAAGGATGGAGGTCAGCAGAACTCAGTTGGTTCCCTGGAGGGTGCAGTGAGCAGTGTAGGACTTTTATCCTTTCTGATATCAGGAACAACATGCTACGTATGGTACAACAAGGCTATCTAGACAATGTGGATTTGCTCAGCTTTCTTCTCGCAGAATATCCACTCGGTCCTAACATTACCATTGATGCAGTTAGGCTTCAGCTGTTAGGTTTTGAATCAGCTGTAAATTAACTGTTCCCTCCCCTACCTCCATATTTTTAATTGATGGGGTAACCTGTTAAGATTAGGGGGGAAAAAGTAGGTATGTTGGATTGATACTCTCACGTGTTCAGTGTGGAAAACAAGTACATGCTCTAGAGGCAACAATAATGAAATCCTTTTGGAATGTGTATTAATATCATTTAATAAAATAACAGTTCTAAAGGTTTGACATTTTTCTTTGAGATTCGGGCTTTGACCAAGGGCCCCTGGCTGCTCTGGTGAATGCAAACAGAAACGACTTCTCAAGAGCCAAAACTGCAACTTTTGTGGCACAGACCTGTGGTTAGAGATGCTAAATTTCCTCCATCGAAGATGCCGCGTGACTTTCCAGGGTCAAAGGAGAAACAGGCTACAGAATGGAGAAAGAAAAGTTGGGGGTAGCCCTGAAGATGCTGTCAGGGTTATATGGGGAAGGACAGAAAGTGGCATGTGTGCAAGGACCACCTGTTCGTTCTCTCTATAGCCACTTGCACTTAACCTTTCCCAGCTTTGGGGGGGGGGAATTGCCTCCAATATTGTTTTCCAGTTTAATAAAATGTGGTTTTCTTTGTTGTGTGGTTAACTTTTCCCCTCTTACATTGAACTTTCCCATCTGTACTCTTTAGACTTGTGCGTTGTCACTGAAGTCTGCCTGAGCCTGTAAGATCTTCATGGCCTCCTCGGTGTTCTGTTTGGTCCCCTGCATTGTAATGGGTGGGATGTGATCAGGGTGCTCAGGGAGAGATCGATAAGTGAAGTGGGTTATACTGTATAGATTATATGTGTGTTTTCCAAATACTGTGCAGCTGTGAACCAAGAAAAAAGGGTGATGTTAGGCTTGCAGTGCTAAGCATCAAACCCATGGTTTGTGCATTGTAAGCAAGCACGGACCATTGTAAGCAAGCAAGAACATCTCTATAAGGGAACATTTTTAAAGCAAACAGAGTTGAGGGAAATGTGTGGGAAAGAGTCCTTTTGGTCATCTATATATATCTGTCCTTGGTGACATATTGGTGATTGACTTGTCATATAGAAATCATACGTAGCCTCTCTTACTCCATCCTTTTTCATAACCCAGTGAGGCTTAATAAATGGAATGTTGGCTTAATGGGATCACATGGGATAGTCACTACATCTGGGCCAGTCTTGGGTCACTGGCAGGGTAGAAGGCTCTGAATAGCAGCCCTGATTTCGTGAAGCTCCCTGTGTCACAAGACCTCAGAAGTGGCAGCAGTCTAGGGAACACCCAGTTCCCAGGGTGTACCACTACATTGTCTCTGGAGTCTGACTCACTTTTGCTTCCTTGTCTCCACTAAAGCTCAGCTGGTCACTGAAAGCTCTGCACCTGAAGGAGCAGCACCTTTTAGATTTCTTCCTTGGCCTCTGGGCATGTTGGTGAAAACTACATGGCTTCTCCCCTCCTCCAGTTTGTTTTATTCTATTCGGGCCAATCTTTTTTTTTCTTTTTCTTATTTTGGTTTTTTGAGACAGGGTTCCTCTATAGTTTTGGAGCCTGTCCTGGAACTAGCTCTTTTACCAGGCTGGCCTGTAACTCGGAGAGATCCGCCTGCCTCTGCCTCTGCCTCCCGAGTGCTGGGATTAAAGGCGTGTGCCACTACCGCCTGGTATATTCGGACCAATGTTACACAACAGGAATAGTTACCTCCTCTTGTGTGTAGACTTCGTAACATCAGAATGGGTTTGGGGGTATTAGGGTGTTTCTCATTCTTGCTCATGAGTAACTATAGACAAATCTGATCAGTTGCTGTTCACAATTGCTGAGGAGTAACTCACTGAGGTGGTAAAGACAACTCTTCTAGGAGATCACCTGTAAGCTGTCTCAAGCACCTGTTTCTGTGCAGAAGGGGAGAACATGACAAGGGAAAGGAAGAAGAGACAAAGCTAGAGGTCCGAGTCAACCTGTGAACAGAGGAAAGCTTTCCTTAGTTAAAAAGTTGCTTTTGTCTTGTTTTTGTGTGGGTGGAGAGGGGACTAATTTGCAGTAGAGCACTGTGCTTAACATTTAAAAGGCTCTGGTCTAGGGGCAAAGGGAATTGGGTGGGGATTTTTTTTTTGGTGTGTGTCTCCATGTGTGCGCCCATATGCTTGGAATCAAGCTCAGGACCTCATACATACAAAGTGTCAATCAGTATCTCAGCCTCTCCCCTTTTTTGTTTGTTTCCTAGTCCCTTTGTTCTCACCTAGGCAGGAGCCTCTTTGGACAGAGGCATAGGGAGATCTGTAGTGCCAGCTGAGAAAAACATCATCTGTTCATGTTTGACTCAAAAGGATGTTGCTAACCCAGTCTACCCTGGACTTGTTTGGGTTCATGGCAAACTAAATGTTCTCCAAATTTTCGTTTCTTAATGTATTCTCTTGTATTTGTAATATGTTCAAGTCCTTTGACGTTTGATCTGTGTGGAAAAGAACGGACCTGATGGTTCTGTTTTTCTTGAGCCATCTGTGAAAATGGGAAGAAATGATATTGACAACATCCATTAGTGCTCCCCCGCCCACTTTCAAAGGCCTTTTGCCTTTACATGAGCAGTCAGTCCTTGCCGAAGCCAATAGAGGTCAGTCAGGTATAAAATTGGTCCCATGTTAGACCTTCCACGTTACTAGCAAACCCTCTACCTAAACTTGACTCCCCAGCATTTGCTTGATGAGCGGGAGCTGTAAGAGTGGTAATGTTCTCGTTTGTGAGGCTCAGCCCCAGTGTCCCTAGGAGAAAGTTACCTCCAGGAGCTAAAATGGGTTTGAGGGCTATATACTGATCCTGGTGAATGAAAGCCACTCATTGGAGATAGATTGGAGATAGTTTCTAGTGGCTTCAAGCTATAAAGACAAACTCTTTTACCAAAACTTCAGCCAGGTGAGGATGCCTGGTCTTTGTTGTGGCTTTGTTGTGTGTGTGTGTGTGTGTGTGTGTGTTCCCTTCAATTTATTTAATTGAAGCCTGGTCTAAGAGTAGAAGAGAAATTCCTAAAATTTGATCAAGGATCTAAAACATCCTTACAAACTTTTGACTCTCATTTATTCATTTTCTGCAACCATAGAGGCAAGTCGGGAGGCATCACCTTTTTTGACTTTTTCTTGAAACTCTCTTCACTCTAAAAGACCTTTTTGGCCACAAACATCTGAGTCATGTGCCTCAGGAAAGAAAAGGAAGCAAATCCATGTTAGCAAGCACGATCCATTATGAGTAATCTGGCTTAGGGTGTCATTGTGGATGTATGAGCAACCCAGGCCGTGGGTTTGGACAGACTAGGATTTGGCCATGGGATCATTTCCCATGGTTTAAAGGGAGCATAAGAACACTAGACCGCGTTGTTCTAGGAATGAGATAAAATGAAATAGATGCACCACAGGACTCAGGCATGAGTGGGGTAGGCAAAAAAAAAGTTGCAGAGATAAACTTTTTCAGGTAGACTAAAGGCTTAAGGTTCCCCAAAGCCAAGGCATGTACTAGGAGAACCATTAATTAATGCATTGGCCTTAGCTGTCCGGTTTGCTCCAATGGGTAAGAGAATAAGACAACATTCCTTCCTCCACTGCAGTACAAGTTACGTATGTGGTAGCTGATCAATCAACACCAGCCCAGTGCATTGCACACAATAAATGTTGAAGGATGAGTGTAAGGAGCTGTCGTCCAGGGTGGCATCTCTCTGTGATCCTAGCAAAAGGACACAGTGGAACAATTTTTTTAAATGTCAAAAGGTAGAGTTTCCAGTCAGTGTGTGACCAGTACATACTTAGTGATTATTGAGTGTCTACCATTTTGCTGCATGTCTCTGTTACAGCATCGCAAGAAAACCTTGGTCTGCCATTGCCATCCTTTTTGAATGCTACTTAATACACTGCTCTCACCACAAGAATGCACACTCATAAAATCTCTACAGCCTTGTCTCTTTCTTTGTATTTCAGGATGTCTAACATATCAGAAGATGGAGCCCCAGAGTGGGCTATGACGCAAGTCAGCTGCCATCCCCAGACAGAACTTTGGGCCTCTCTGGAAGCCTAAGTTAAGCAGCTTTTTCTGACAACTCTTCCACAAGACCCCTTGATCCTATCACCACTGCAGTCTGGGAATGGACTAAGCATCCTTACCCCCAGGTGAGGGGACTAATTGAACCCAAACAGGCGCTAACAAGTTCACTTCCCTTTATGCTTCTCCACACATCTGACCATGTTTCTGTTTTTACTGTATAAAGCTAACTAAATATAGCTAACCCTGTATCCTAGATTTAATGGAGAAGAATAAAAGAAAGATAAAGGAAGATGAAGGCTGGAGTAGTAATGAGAGGCACAAAGTTTAGGTAAGGAACAGAAATGCCTCTAAGGTGATCAGGGAATCAGCTATAGGAAGGACACGGAATGCTGGAAGAGTGCAAACCTGAAATTCATCGGCATGTTATTTGTTTAAATTTTATTTATTTGGTTTTTTGAGACGGTTTCTCTGTGGAACGGTCCTGGCTGTCCTGGAACTCACTTTGTAGACCAAGCTGGCCTCAAACTCATTGAGATCCACCTGCCTTTGTCTCCCTAGTGCTGAGATTAAAGGCCTCCACCAACACCGCCCAGGTCATCAGCACTTTTTGACCTTAAACTGTCTTCTGTGATTTTTCAAATTCCATTTCTGGGACCAATAAGATGGCTCATCAGATAAAGGCACCTGCTGTCCAAACCTGGCAACCTAAGTTCTATCCCTAGAACCCACATGATGTGAAAAGTACAGAGCTGCCTCCAGAAGGGTGGCATCTGACATCTACAGCTGTGCTGCCTGTGCCCACAAACATACTTCATACACAAAATAATGACAAATTAAAATTCACATCTAGCTATGTCTTAAAGTCCCTCCACCACGAATGACTAGGAAGGGTCCAAGGAATGGTCTCCACTGATTGTTCCAATCTTAGAGTTGTTATATCCAATGGTAATAGCAGCATTTTGCTCCTGGTGCCTCTTATACCAAACATTAAGAGTTTAACTATTTACATCAGATGTACCTCAACAATTGGAACAGATACTCCCCCGTCCCTGACAGGGATGCTGTCCTCGACTTCTCAGAGATCTGCCTGCCTCTGCCTCCTAAATGCTGGGTGGGATTAAAGGAGTGTGCCACCACTACCCAGCTGGGCCGGATATTTTTCTCCTTGCTTTATAGATGAGAAAATCGAGATTACAGAAACAGTTCACCAAAAACTACTTAGTACCAGATCCAGGATTTACACTAGATGTTTAATTTCCGTGTCTGTACTCTTGTTTCCTTCCTGCTTTAAGGATGTTTAAAAATTTATGATTAAAGGAAAATGACTAATTTCCACTCCTGTTTTTCTCTCACTCTTGCTCTCAGGAGGTCTGCCCTTGTCCTAAAAGTTTGGTACCTTCCTGTCACTTTGGGCATCAGGTATGTGCCACGGCTTCCACCTTCCGGTCAACCGGAACCTTTCCCGGAACGACTCCTGCAGTGTGGGACGTGCCTCGGCGGATATCCTGGGGGTGGTACCTGACCGAGTGGCGGCAACTTTATCCAATAGACGGGGATATTGTTGGCTCAGACGCCAATGAGGGCTCTGGTGAGGAAGAAGCGGTCATCTGAGCATGGAGGCACCGACTTGAGGCATCATGGCTCTCTGTCTGAGATGGCGCCGGCTCGGGCTCCTGCCGGGGTTCCGCGGCTGCGAGCTGCACACAGTGCATGAGGTACGCAAAGCTCCTAACCGTCCAGCCTAGCAGAGTCCAAAGTGCAGGCTGTCCAGCCTCCCTATACTCTGCTGCCCCACTCTGAAATGTGCGGTCCCCTTGAATCCCCAACCTGACTCCTAACGTGAACTTAAACATCCACAACCCTCACCACCCCCTTTGCGGAGTAGTGGAAATACGGCCAGAAATAACCTCCTAATTTGTACCTTTCTCCTCAGGCCTCTGTGCTGACTCCTCCCCATTGGTTGGCAGAGCGATTTGCCCTCTTTGAGGAGCTATGGGCCGCTCAGGTGAAAAGGTTAGCAAGTGTGACACAGAAGAAACCCCGGGCTATTAAGATATCACTTCCTGAAGGCCAGCAGGTAGATGCTGTTGCGTGGAACACAACCCCTTACCAACTAGCCCAGCAGATCAGGTATCAAGCTATCCTCTACTTACAAGAATTATTTTTTTTCTGTCCATTTTCTCTGCACCTGGTCAGGGGAAGAAAACACTTTTTTTTCTTTTTCTTTGTTTCCTATCAAAAAGAGTAGTCTTTGGTCAGGGAGAGGAGGTTAAGTCATCTAACTGATTGTCACACAAGCATAAGGACCTGTAGCATATGCCCCCCAATAAATAAATGAAATAGTATTTTAAGTTTAAAAATAAAAAGGGTGGATGTGGTGACATGTTCCTGTAATCCCAACAGATTCCTGTACTGTCTGACCAGCCGCCTACCCTGCTGGGGGAGCTCCTTTGCCAATGAGAGACTCTGTTTCTAAAAAACATGGTTAATGGCACCCAGGGAAGAATACACACCTACACCCGTGCCCCCAAAGAAGCATCTTTTAAAAGAAAAAAGATTGTTGGGTGTGGTGGTGCGCACCTTTAATCCCTGCACCCACGGGGCAGGTGGGTCTCCGAATACAAGGCCAGCCTGCTGGATACCATGAGTTCCAGGCAACCTGGGCTGTGTAAAGAGAGCCTGTCTCCAAAATTTTTTCTTAAAGAATTTATTTATTTTTTTGTGTTTAGTATGTTTCCCTGTCCTCATGCTCACACATGTGCCTGTGCATGCCCACACACATGCATGACCCAGTGCACATGTGGAGGTTAAAGAACAACTTTCGGGAGGAAGTTCTTTCCTTCATCAGTCTTGACAACAAGCACCCTTACCCCCTTACAGACATGCTTGGGCTCCACGTCTGAGCTATCTTGACTCTTCTGCCTCCACTTCCTGAGTTCTGAGATATAGGTGTGCACCACCATTTCTAGTTAATAGAAGACTGGGGATCAAACCCAGGTCTGTTTGCATGCTAAGCAAGCTTTCTACAGTCTGTTAGGTCTTCTACCCTTGTTCCCCCCCCCCAAGTTCAAGGACAGTTTTATTTGACTTAAAGAAAAAAACTTCCCACCTGGCAGTGGTGGCACAGTTCTTTAATCCCAGCACTTGGGAGGCAGAGGCTGGTGGATCTCTGTGAGTTTGAGGTCAGCCTGGTCTACTGAGTGAGTTCCAGGACAGCCAAGACTATGTAGAGAAATCCTCTCTCAAAATATGAATAAAGCCAGACCGTGGTTCAAGGCCAGCCTGGTCTACAAGAGCTAGTTCCAGGACAGGCACCAAAGCTANCTTTAATCCCAGCACTTGGGAGGCAGAGGCTGGTGGATCTCTGTGAGTTTGAGGTCAGCCTGGTCTACTGAGTGAGTTCCAGGACAGCCAAGACTATGTAGAGAAATCCTCTCTCAAAATATGAATAAAGCCAGACCGTGGTTCAAGGCCAGCCTGGTCTACAAGAGCTAGTTCCAGGACAGGCACCAAAGCTACACAGAGCAACGCTTTCTCGAAAAACCAAAAGGGGGGG
>LOJH01003008.1:42432-53104 GCA_001685095.1 Ellobius talpinus
GAGAGAGAGGGGAAAGAACCTACCTGCAGGGCAGTCAAGCTGTAAATCTTAGCAGCTGCCTGAAGAGAATGAGGAGAGAAGGGGCAAGGCCGGGCTGCTAGGTTGTGGAAATCAGAAAAAAGCATACTTACTGGCTACAGAAGAGTGGTGAGACCCAGCCTAACCTCATGGTGACTCAGAGGACCGTGTTTACTGTAGTCTTGGCTGGCCTTGAGTTTATGAAAATCTTCCTGCTTAAGCCTCCCAAGTGCTGGATTACAGGTGCGAGCCACTAAACCTGAATAGCCTTTCTTGCCAAATATGGTGGTAGAGGCCTATAATCTTTGCATTCAGAAAGTAGAGACAAAAGATTCAGAATTAAAGGCCAGCCTGGACCGTGTAACAAGACCTATCTTTAAAAGGGGGCGAGGGGTCCTTGATAATTTATAGTTTCAGAGTCTCTGTCCTTCTGTTATCCATTGAGCAAAGGAATAGTAAGTTTTATTGTTCTGGAAGCTCATTTCCACTTGACAAACAGAGCTCCTGAGATACCTGCCTCTTGTCCTTGTGGGCTGTGGCCCTCACTCTTCTCCATTGCTCCTGCCCTCGTCTGCTGCAGCTCAACACTGGCCGACGCCGCTGTGGCTGCTGAAGTAGATGGAGAGCTCTATGACCTGGAGCGGCCCTTGGAGACAGACTGTCACCTCAGATTCCTGACGTTTGATTCCCCAGAAGGCAAAGCGGTAAGTTTCTTCTATATAACAAGTACAGAGCCTAATTAGCTAAACGATCTTTAAACTGGAAATTCTAATTTTTATTTATGTATTTTGGTTTTTCAGGATAGGGTTTCTCTGTGTAACCTTGACTGTCCTGGAACTCACTCTGTAGAGCAGGTTAACCTCAAACTCACAGAGATCCACCTGCTTCTGCCTCCCCAGTGCTGGGATTAAAGGCCTGCGCCACCACCACCTGGTGAAATTCTAATTTTTTTTACCTCAGTTTCTCAGTTTGCAACCGAGGAGACATACCACAGACTATATTCACCACCTGATCAAAGCCTTGATCAAGGCATTTACTTAGCATTATTCTATTGAACAAACAGCTTGTATGCTAGTGAAAGGGAGAGAATGAGCTGAGAAGCAGAAGGGTAACGTGCCTTTTCAACCTCCGCAATTCTTGCGTACACACAGTGCAAGTCAGCCATGATGTGTGCTCAGTTCTCATAGGTTTCCATGACCTAGGGCCTTCTGCTTTGTTCATTTCGTGTCAGCTCAGGTATCACAGAGCTTGCTTATTAGAATCCAGAAAAATGTATTTCTTTTGTCATCCAAATGTGGACAGTGAACAAATCCAAGAATAGTTGCATCCCACTAGATTTCTGGACTAGAAAAAATACGGCACTAAAAGGCAAAGCAGAAGCTGGGGATGGCAGATGGATGAAGTCCTGGATTGTAGACACACACACAAGCAACAATAACATCAGTAGCCAAGCTAGAACTTTAGGAACTGCTCTTTGGTGGTGGTGGTTGTTTTTAAGATGGTGTCTTAATTTGTAGCCCAAGTTCAGCCTCCAACCATAGCTTTCTGTCTACATGTGCCAGCACAGCCAGTTAGGAACCACATTCTTTCTAAGTAGAATATCATGAAGCTCTAAAGCTCACAGGAGCAGCAAAGAAGGCCAGTGCCTCCTGCTTCTGTGCCCCTGGCCCAGGAAACACTGAAAGATCTGTAGGGTGGACCCACACTTCCACACAGCAGCAGAAAAGACGACATTGGCTCTCTGCTTTCTTTAAAGATTTTATTTGTGTACATGTCAGTGCCTGCGTGTTTGTACATGTCTACCTATGTGCCTGGTGCCCATGGAGTCTAGAAGAGGGTGTCCAGATCCCCTAAAGTCAGAGTTACTGGTGACTGTGAGCCACAATCTGGATGCTGGGACCCAAATCTGGGTCACCTACAGGCACAGCGTCCTTGAGCATTGGAGCATCTCTCCAGCCCCCTTTACACAACTGTTTACTGGGCAGAAGTCATTCTCAGAAACCTAGACTCTCCATTTTGCAGCAGGCAATCTTAAGTGCTGCAGCTTCTCAGCCAGCTCCAAGGAAAGCAGCAGAGCCGGGACTTAGGAAGCAGTTGCTGAGCTCGTTTTGGTCCTGTCCCTCCAGGTATTCTGGCACTCTAGTGCCCACGTTCTGGGCGCAGCAGCTGAGCAACAACTGGGTGCTGTTCTCTGCCGAGGTCCAAGTACAGAATGTGGCTTTTACCATGATTTCTTCCTGGGAAAAGAGAGGTGAGCCATCCAAGGAAGGATTGATTCTGGGGTGGTTTCTGGGGTCTCAGAGCGAGTGCAGTTTCGAGGAGAGCCTCCAGCAGGTTCGTCTTCTGACTCTGCCGGAACCCCCCCACTTCCAGTCTGTGCGAGTTTATTACTATTGTGGTCTTGTTCCTCCAGCTTTCCTTCCTTCAGCACATACTCTCTTTCTGCCCCTTCTCTCTCCCTTTCTCATTTTGTAGCCCAGGCTGGTCTTGAACTCATGATCCTCCTGTCTTGCCTATAGAATGCTTGCCTAGCATGATCAAGGACCTGGGTTCAATCCTCAGCACCATGCACACACAAAATAATCTATGCTGTTGTTCTGGTGCAGGCCTTTGATCCCAGCACTCAGGAGGCAGAGGCAGGCAGATCTCTATGAGCTGAAAGCCAACCTGGTCTATAGAGTGAGTTCCAAGATAGCCAAGGCCACAAAGAGAAACCCTGTCTTGAAAACAATCCAACAAACAGAAACTATACATAATTTCTGATTTGTTTTTTCTGAATTTGTCTTTGCCAGTTAATTATAGATTTCTTTGTCAAAGGGCAGAACTTTACTCCTTAGCTGATGTGTCATGACTCAGGGGTTATCTCTGAAGAAGCAGGTCAACAATTCCCTTTTCCAGGACAGTCCGGAGCTCAGAGTTGTCCCTTTTAGAACGGATTTGCCAGGAGATCATAGCTGCAGCACAACCATTCCGGAGGCTAGAGGCTTCTCGGGATCAGCTTCGGCAGCTCTTCAAGGTGAGTTGGCAGTGAGGAGAGGAATTTGGTGAGACTTGAAGGAAAGGATGGCTCCAGGATGCCCTTGTAGCTCCACACTCCTTTTTGCCTTCATCTAGGATAACCACTTTAAGCTTCATCTGATCGAGGAGAAAGTAACAGGCCCAACAGCAGCAGTGTATGGGTGAGCCTTGTCAAGAGCAAAAGGAAAGCGCGGAGGCCTGGACTGGACTAAAGGAAGGGTGGTGGCAGATAATCTGTATTGCTCTAGAAAAAGGAATTTGAAGAGGAATTTGCTTTTATCTGTCATTTCTCTGTTGGCAAAACAGCTTCTGTATCAACACCTCTTCTGTCAGTTGTAGCTGAACTAAACTAAGGAGGAGAACCTAGAAAGCACTAAGAGGCCTCTTTGTCTCAGGTGTGGCATGTCGGTGGATCTTTGCCGGGGTCCCCATCTGCGGCACACTGGACAGATTGGAGCTCTGAAGCTGCTGACGGTGAGCTGACGGTGTGATTAGATGCCCTGCTCTCTCAGGAGAGCGCTGCAGAGCGGAAAGAAAGCCCTCTGCTCCTTCTCTGCTTGATGGCTATGAGGGAATCTACGAGGAAGACGGGTTCCCCCATTCTGGAATCTCAAGGTTTCATGGCAGGGTCCAGAATTCAATTTAGACTCTCTAGTCTGGGTCTGGATTAAGGGTAATGAAGCAAGATCATGACGGAGTCATATGAGGAAGGCATGTGTCGAGAAGGACCATGTCCAGGAGAACAGGTGCTTCTGTTTGACAGATACCAGGGAGATCACCCAAGGCAAGGGCATTCCATGAAGTGCTGTTCCTACACATTGTGGTACTGCATGGGATGGAAGGTAGCAAGAGACAGGCAGATGTGTAGAAAAAACCTCCTGAAAACTTAGCCATGTACATGATCTTATTCTGCTACTAGTGAGGTGTGTGGCTTTAGCTAAATCTCCTTACCTGTTGCTCCTATCTATGAAATGAGACTGACTATTCCTGTACTACTGGTAAAGCCGCACCATAGAAACAAAGTCAGCTAGCTCAGGAGAGTGTTTAAGAAAAAGGCTAGAGGGGCTGGAGAGATGGCTCAGCGGTTAAGAGCATTGCCTGCTCTTCCAAAGNTACACACAGACAGAATGTTGTATACATAATAAATAAGTAAATATTTAAAAAAAAAAGAAAGAAAAAGGCTATAAATTGTTGGTTCTTTCAAGCCAGACATGCTAATACATGCCTGTGATCCCAGCACTTGGGAAATAGAGGCAGTAAGATTAGGAATTCAGGGTTATCCTTGAGTGTTACATCACATCTGGGGTCACCTTTGACTACCTGAGGCCCTGTGTTAAAAACAACAGCGAAGGTTCTTATTAACACTGTTGAAGCACAAGCAGGGGCATATGAATTTCATATGGCTGGGCGTAGATGGGTGTGGAAGTCTGACTTCTCTAGCAGCTGTCTAGAGTATTGATAAGGAAAGTTGGACAGACGGACATTTGACCACAGTTTAGTTTTTCTCCTAAGCAGTGATTTATTAGGAGGTGGAGCTGACTGTAAGGCGCTGGTGGGGCAGTGAGAATGTAGAGAAGTGCTGTGTGAGATTGCAGCTGACCAGGATGCATAGAAGATACGATCCAGGTAACCAAAGGATGGAGAAGCCATCCTGCTGGTACTGATGGAAGGAAAGCACTCAGAGGTGAACTGGCCTTCAAGTGGTCACCTCTGACCCAAGAGCAAGAGCATCAGAGATTTGACAAAAGTCAGTGTCTCCGGTCCTTTTCATCTTCTTTTTGATATCCTCTGCCTCTCACAGAACTCCTCAGCCGTGTGGAGGTCCTCAGGAGCTCCGGAGACACTGCAGAGAGTGTCGGGAATTTCTTTCCCCAAGGCAGAGTTACTGAGGAGCTGGGAAGCCTGGAGGGAGGAAGCAGAGTTGAGAGACCATAGACGCATCGGGAAGGTACAGAGCACGGAAGAGCGGGAGGATTGGTGACAGGGTGCAAGGTGAAGGGATGTGGTGTGAACTTTTTGTTGGTTTTGTTTTGATTTTTGTTTCAGTTTTTATTTCTTTAGACAGTCTCATGTAGCCTTGCTGGCCTCCCGCTGTAGCCAAGAATGACCTAAACTCCTAACCCCCCTGCCTCTATATCCCTAGTACTGGGATTACAGGCTCAAACAAGCACACCTGACCAAAGAATGTGATTGTGAATTTGCCCAAAGATTCAGTCAATGCAGGGAGCAGCTTTCATTTGCTTCTTTAGTTCGAAAGCCCTCCCCTCTTTGAGTGACAGGTAATATCCTTTTCCCTAGGAACAGGAACTCTTCTTCTTCCATGAACTGAGCCCTGGGAGCTGCTTTTTCCTGCCACGTGGGACAAGAGTCTATAATGCCCTGGTGGCTTTCATCAGGGTAAGCAGGGCACATGTGCAGACGAAAGCCATGTGGAGCCTAGAGGAAACCAAGGTCTTTGAGTTTGGCTCAGGCATGGTGGCATGTGCCTGTAGTCCCAGACAGAGACTAAGCAGAGGATCATGAGTTTGAGGATAGCCTGGGTTGCATAGCAAGATCCTGTCTCAAAGGAAAAGAGCGTAAACCCTGTAACATTCTGCTGACTTTGAACAAGGTATTAACTGTTGTGTGGTCTGCAGTGAAGCAGCTTAAAGGGTCTGCATAGTGTTTAATCGCTTGTGGCTATGGCCAGCATGGTCTGAGTCCCCGAGAGGATCACAAAGCTCTTGTTTCCTCTCCTCTCAGTAACACCGACTTTTGGTGTCTCTGTTCACTTTTGCAGGCCGAGTACACCCGTCGTGGTTTCTCAGAGGTGAAAACTCCCACGCTATTTTCTACAAAACTCTGGGAACAGTCAGGGCATTGGGAGCATTATAGGGCGGACATGTTTTCCCTGAAGCCCCCAGGCACTAATGGTCCCGACAGCTCTCAGAGTGACCACCCTGCCAGGTGTCCCAAAGACAAACTTGCTCTCAAGCCCATGAATTGCCCTGCACACTGGTAAGTTGGGAGCCAGGCTTCCAGGGACTGTGATAACAGGTCACAAAAAATGTAAAGTAATATAAAGTACCTTGGAAAGAATATTGGGCCTTGAATATTGGCATCGAATTTGGGTCTTGAATCTACTACAGGTAGATTCAGTATTTACCCAAGAGAATTTTGGGAAATTATTCCATTTCCTGGGCCTTTGCTTTGTTAGGCAATATTGAGACTCTGTACCCATCACAGAATATGGACACAGTAAATGATGCCTGTTCTTATGTGACTGAGAGTTTAACTTTTTTTCTTCTTCTTCTAGACAGGGTTTGAGTGTGCAGCCCTGGCTGGCCCCAGACTCACTACATAGACCAGGCTGGCCATGACACTTACAGACCCGCTTGTCTCTGCCTGGTGGTATTAAGGCATGAACCACCATGCCCTGCCGAAATGCAGCTTTTGACCAGACACTCAAGATAGGATTGGCAGGATCCAGTGGGAGAGTGTGCAGAGGGAAGGGTGAGCACTGTGCAGACAACAACAGCAGTCTCAGAACTGGAGAGGCAAAGGCAGAAAGAGCATGGTTGAAGGCCAGCCTATGCCACACAGCAAGTTCTAGGCCAGCCCGGGCTGCATACTAAGACCTTGTCTCAAAAAAAAATGAGTCTAATAGGTAAAAGAACAGTTAGCCATGGCTCCTTTTCCCTTTGGCCCTAACTCTTTCCCATCCCAACCTCAGCCTCATGTTCGCCCACCGGCCCAGATCCTGGCGGGAACTACCTGTGCGACTGGCTGATTTTGGAGTCTTGCATCGTGCTGAGGCCTCTGGCAGTCTGGGAGGATTAACACGGCTATGGCGCTTCCAACAGGATGATGCTCACATCTTCTGTGCACCAAATCAGGTGACTTTCCTTGTTCTTCCAATATGTTAACTTCCTCTGCCTTTTTATGTAGCCTCAAAAGTACTATGTAGCCAAGAATGATCTTGAACTTCTGGTCTTCCTGCTTCATTTGAGTGCTGGGATTACTGGTGTGTGCCACCATACCTGGTTTATACAGTGCTAGAAATCAAACCCAGGGCTTCATGCATGCTAGCCAGGCATTATACCAACTGAGCTGCATCCATAGGCTTCAGGTGCCTTTTTTATACTGTAGTATCGCTATCCCTCTGGTCCTGGTTTACCACCACTACTCCACCCCCCCCGCCCTGTTTTCCCCAAAACTACCTATCACCTCAGATTTCTAGCTGACATCCTGACTTCCTGTCTCTAGCTGGAAGCAGAGATCCGAGGCTGCCTTGATTTTCTCCGATCTGTTTATGCTGTTCTTGGTTTTTCCTTCCACCTGGCTTTATCTACCCGGCCATCTGGCTTCCTAGGCGAACCTCACCTATGGGACCAGGCTGAGCAGGTGAGTAGGAGAAAGGGAAACAAAGCAGATAAACCAATGTGCCCTGGGGAGAGGGTATATAGTAGCCCAGGTCTTCAGAGAAAGGCATGAGCTCTGGGTGTTAATTTTCATGGGCCAGCAGATTATCTTGCTAATGTCTCCTTCATACTCCTCCCTTCTTGCTCCCTCTAAGGTCCTACAACAAGCCTTGGAGGAATTTGGAGAACCCTGGGACCTTAACCCTGGAGATGGTGCTTTCTATGGGCCTAAGGCAAGCTGGAACCACACTTAGGAGTTGTATTTAGTCTGTCTTCTTTAATTAAGTTGTATCTACAAAGAACTGCTTTAAAACTTGTGTAGGCTAAAAAAAAAAAACAAAACAGTGCATGTCTGCCTTGTGGAGCTTAGAGCTTCCTGAAGGCTGAGCTTGTTGAATCAGCCGCGTCAGCCCAGTGGAGCCTTGCTGTCTTGCTGTGTGGAGCCGTGCTGTGTAGAGCTGTGCTGTGAGAGCGCAGAGGGTGTAGCAGTCTAGGGAAACCTCCTGCAGGAACTGGGTCTCGGTCCACACGTGAAGAACCCTCTCCGGGAGGGAATGGCGTAGGGCTCTAGAGGTAGGAGGATGGGGTAAGAACTCACAGAGCAAGTTAGAAGAGGTGAAAGTATAGGGCAAAAAGGCTGTGGTGTGTGTTGGCTGAATTGGGCAAGAAGGCTGTTAGGAGCCTACTATGGGCACTGGGCTATAATTGTAGGTACTTGAGAGGTTCAAAAAGGATCCCATGAACCCTGGGATCTGCGGCCAGCCAGGGTAGCAAACAAAGACCTCACCCCAAAACCAGGACGATAGAAATAAGGCTCAGTGGTAGAGTAACTTGACAAGTTGCACAGGCTCTGATTTGATCCCCAACAGCGCAAGAAAAAGAGGCAAGGCCCTGAGGTCACCTTGTTGGATGTGACACCTGCTTGTTTCCTTGGGTTTCTCATGCTGTGAACACAGATTGGTCTGGAACTTTATTTTTAGTTTTTCAAGACAGGTTTTCTCTGTGTAGCTCTAGATGTCCTGAATTCACTCTGTAGACCAGGCTGCCCTGAGCTCAGAGATCCATCCTGCCTCTGCCTTCCCAGTGCTAGGATTACTGGTGTGCTCCACTACACCCAGCTTGGCTGCTGGGGTTTTTTGGTTTTATTTGTTTTTACAGTTTTTTTGTTTGTATTGTTCTTTTTTTATATTCTTTTATTTATTTATACAATATTCTGTCTGTGTGTATGCCTGCAGGCCAGAAGAGNNNCCACCATGTGATTGCTGGGAATTGAACTCAGGACCCTTGGAAGAGCAGGCAATGTTCTTAACCTCTGAGCCATCTCTCCAGCCTGTATTGTTCTTTTTAAAGATTTGTTTATTTCTGGGGATTGAAGAGATTGCTCAGCAGTTCAGAGCACTTGCTGCTTTTGCAGAGGACCTGAGTTCAGTTCCCACCACCTATTTGTTGACTCACAGCCATACATCGTAACTCCAGTTCCAGGGGATCGAATGCCCGTTTCTGACCTATGCAGGCACCAGCCATGCATGTGGTGCACATATATACATGCAGGCAAAACGTGCATTCACATAAATAAAAATAAAATGGTCTAAAAATTTTTTTTGAAGGTTTATCTTAAGTTGGGCAATGGTGGTGCACACCTTTAATCCCAGAACTCAGGAGGCAGAAGCAGGTGGATCTCTGTGAGTTCAAGACTAGCCTGGTCTACAGATGGAGTTCCAGAATAGCCAAGAAAAAAAAAACAAAACGATTTATCTATAGCCAGGCATAATGGCTCACACCTTGAATCCCAGCAGCAGAGGCAGCCAGCCAAGCATGAGTTCAAGGCCAGCCTGGTCTACATGGTGAATTTCAGGTTAGCGAGGGCTACACAGTGACACCTTGTCTTTGGAACCTGTGTAGTGGAAGGCAAGAACCAATTCCCAAAAATTGTCCTCTGCCTTCTACATTCTTATCCCATACACACAAAGTAAATAAATGTAAAAAATTTTATTAAAAAAAATACTGAATAATGTTGGTGCACACCTATAACCCCAGCACTCAGGAGACTAAGATAAGAAGATCTAGAGTTCAAAGCCAGTCTGAGTCATATAACAAAACCTCATCTCAAAATACTAGGGAAAAAAGAATGACTCTTTAAAAGTCAAAGTTGGTGGCCTGATGTGGTGATGTGCTGCTTGCCTTAATCCAAGCACTTTAATCTTGAGAGGCAGAGGCAGGCAGATCTCTGTGAGTTCAAGGCCAGCCTTGTCTGCAGAGCAAGTTCCAGGACAGTCTCCAAAGCTACACAGAGAAACCCTGTCTCGAAAAACCAAATGAATGAATGAATGAATGAATGAATGAATGAAAAGGGGGCTGGAGAGATGGTTCTGAGTTAAGAGGGCTTGCTGTCCAATCATGAGAACCTGAGCTTGGAACCCAGCACACACTTAAGCTAGCTGTGATCTCACAAGTGCCCCTCACTGGGGCTTGCTAGCTGCCAGCCTAGGTGGGAGGAAATCTCCAGGTTCAGGGAGAGATCCTGCCTGTCTTAGGTTCATTTCCTGCTACTGTCTGTGACCATATGCTCTTGACAAAACAACCTAAGGGAGAAAGGGTCTATTCTGGCCCCCAGTTTGGGTACAGTCCCAGTGTGGCAGCTGGTCTCGCTGCCCCCACAGTCAGAGAGCAGTGGATGGACCCAATGCTTAATAATCCAGGACTTCCTCATAGGGAATGGCCCCACACAAGTTAAACCTAAGCAAGAGAATCCCCTACAAACAAGCTCAGAGACCTATTTCCTAGGTGAGTCTAGGTCTTGTCAAGTTGACAGTTGACATTAACCATTTTCCTGCCTCAAGGGAATAAGGCCTGAGACAGTAGAAGACACAGGGTAAGCCTCTCTAGCCCTGTGCACATGTGTATGCACAGGCATACACACACATAAGTTACACGCAAAAAAAAGCCTGGTGGTGGTGGCGCAGGCCTTAATCTCAGCTCTTGGGAGGCAGAGGCAGGAGGGTTTCTGTGAGTTTGAGGCCAGCCTGGTCTTTAGAGGGAGTTCCAGGACATCTAAGATTACGCAGAGAAACCCTGTCTCAAAAAAAAAAGAAGAAAAGTTATGACCAAGAGAGGAAAGTAGAACAAGACAAAATAATGACCAGGGCAGCCAAGGGATTGCAGGGGACTCATTGAATCTTGAAACTGATTTGCATAGTGGCATCTTTTATGATTTTTTAAAAATGTTGCAAGATCCC
>LOJH01003009.1:4929-17177 GCA_001685095.1 Ellobius talpinus
CTCTCTCTCTCTCTCTCTCTCTCTCTCTCTCTGTGTGTGTGTGTGTTTGTATGTTAATATGTATTAGCTATCCTTGGTTGAAGTACATTTTGTTGAATAATTCAAGCTATTTTGTTTTCTCATGAGAACACTTTTTTTGGGTCTTAGGAATTTAATACTATGCTTTAGTGACCCTTTAGCTCCACTAAAGCCCACTTGTTACAATAGTTAGTTTTTTCTACAGGAGAGAAGGGTGCTGCTATTGCTTTACAAGTAGTTAGTGTTTGAGAACTAGCTACTCAAATAGATCTCTACCATGGTCCACAGGCTCAAATGCCTGCAGGGTCCAGAGGTGACTGAGTGAGAGGTTTGAGTCCAGGAGAGGGGGCTATAGCTAATTGAGAAGCAGAGACTTATTGGTGGGTGACAGTCTTTCTCAGCTCTTCTCTACAGTTACTATATGGAACTGGGTCCAGAGCTACTAGGTCTTCCCATACTTTATGGAAAACATTGAATACCTGGTTAATTTGTGTAATCATCTGATTGTCATATGTTGACCCAGTTTTATGTAAAACAAATGCCAAACACTCAGCTAAGCCAAATCAAACATGACTGTGGGAGATGATTGTCCCCACAGCTGCTGTTAGCAGCCTCTGCTCTCTACCTGTGGAGGCAGTCATCACGGAGGACCACAAGAACTGTGATGCAGGGTGGGGCTGTTTCTGCGGATATGTAACACCTTGCTGAGAAGAACACAGCCACGTTTCACTAACTTGACAGTTGTCCAGGACTACTATAAAGGTCAGCTTTGGTCTTCCAGTGCTAGACAGGAAAACTTTGAGGTGGAGCCTGAAATGCATCCAGAACTCTAAAGCCATGAAAGCACTGACAGGACTCTGCTCTCCTCCCACACCTAGGATGGGGCACCCTTATCCTGTCTTTTCGATCTAGACACATACTTGTGAGTTTCTGTTCCTTCATGCCATGCCCACTGGTGTACAGCAACATTCATTCATTATCTGTGACTTCAGATTTTCTCTAAATATCAGTTTCCTGTTTCCCTGCTTTAATAAGACTGATACACTGTCATAACCCTCCAAATAGAAACTCCAAACTCCTCCCTAGTATCACCATCTCATGTTGCATTTTAAAAAATTGTATTATTATAGTCAAGTCCTGAGATCTTTACCTCCCAACTAAAATTCCCCAGAAGAGAGAAGGGTGGAGAATTCTGAATCATCAAGTCTCAACATCATTACTGCCTAAACATGAGCTGAACAGGGGCAACATTCAGCATGGCAAAGTGGATGAGGAAAACCCTACACAAGAACTAGAGGTAACTAAGGAATGCTGAGAGTATGAGAAATAACCTTATTCAGGGAAGAGCACACCAGTTTATTATCTAATACGAAATGGTTGAGTAGAAAGGTTGTTGGAGAAATGGGTGACCAGTTAAGAGCACAAACTCTTCTGGAAAGGATCTGAGTTCTGTTCCCTGAACCCATATCGGACAATTCAGAACTGCCTGTAACTGCAACTTCAGAGGATAAAACATCCTCTTCAAGGATATGTGCATATGTGCATGCACACATACACATACATACATACACACACACGGAGAGCATGAGACAGACAGACAGACAGACAGATAGATAGATAAAATTACATGAAGTGAATATTTTGGAAAAAATAGCAAATAATAAAATCATGAGTATGTGCAATCTCTACTTCTGAAAACAACAGGTGTATAGATACAGTTTGTGGGCAGTTTCACTTGTGTGTGTAGCTTCTTCTGTAAAGATGGCTGTTGACTACTCAGAAAATTAGCCTTAGCAAATACTGGAGGGGAAGATCTGTGAACTGGAGCAGATAGTTTTAAGTTGCTTTTTGTAAAGGTATCTTCAGTGATGGAAGATCTCTGTCTCTTAGGGCAAGGTGTTGGTCCTTCTGGACTGAAAGTTAACTTTTTGTAAAGGTATCTTCAGTGATGAAGGTCTCTGTCTCTTCTGGCGAGAGTGTTGGTCCTTCTGGACTTTAATGGAACTTTTAACTACAAATTGACAGCATGCACTCCAACTGCTGGGTAATCACAGTTCCCATAGATAAAATGTGTATGGGCATTGCTTCTGGGGAACATATGTACTTACCGAATTAGTCAATGAGGAAATTTGCTTGGTTCAATTAAGCAAAATCAAATCAGTATCCAAATCTTCAAACTCTGTCTTGGGGTTCTATTGCTTTGATAAAACACCATGACCAAAAACCAAGTTGGGGAGGAAAGGGTTTATTTGACTTACACTTCCACAGTACTGTTCATTATTGAAGGAAGTCAGGACAGGAACTCAAACAAGACAAGAACCTGGGGGCAGGAGCTGATGCAGAAGCCATGAGGGGTGCTGCTTACTGGCTTTGTTACCCATGGCTTATTTAGCCTGCTTTCCTATACTACCCAGGACCACCAGCTCAGGGACAGCCCACTGATGTCCACATCAGTCACTAGTTAAGAAAGCACCTGCACACTTGCCTATAGCCTGATCTGATGAAGGCTTTTTCTCAATTGAGCTTCCCTCAGATGACTTTAGTTTGTGTCAAGTTGACATAAAACTATCCAGCAAACTCTATTTCAAGAACAATCACATATAAAAGACTTGGTGTTTTATGCAAGTAGAGGGAAGATAATCTCTAAATTAGGTAGCAAATTGTGTTCTATTCGCTGTCCCTACAGTGTTGAGTTGATAACCTGGGGCCATGGAAATGGTTTGAACCTTCTTTTCTTTTCCATGGAGGGCTGCACGCCCTGTGTGCATGCTCTTTGGCTGACTGAAGAGGCCAAGTGCTGTTATTACCACTCATTTACTGTTTGTTATTCAAAGTCTCGACTCCAGATCTTCAAGATTCTGCTTAATTATTTTTACTTGTTCTGGTTTGTTTTGGTTGAGGAAGGCAGAATAATAACGAAAGGACTCAGGACCTAAGGACAGTGAATTTTGTTGGTGTTTAAAGATGCTCATGACACATTTTATAGCATCTTTTTGTCAGCATCGTTAAGTTTGTATTTCTTGCCACAAGCCCTCTTCTCCAGCACACAAAATGAGAAACCTCTGAGCACGGGGGATTTCATGGAACTGTTGAATGTACTCTACACACTTCAAAGCTGATATGCTCTTGGTTAATAAATATTTGACTTCCTCAATTAAATTGTCCCTACTTCATCATGAACACTCTATAGCTGAAAACAGAGATCTGCCTCAATGCAGAAAAGAGACAGGTTGCCTGTGCGCCAAACGACAGGTATTGTGAGCACAGCCAGTTCCCCCTGGGACGCCTGTGCAAACTTGTTATGATATTGTTATTGAACAACCATCATTCGGGCAGACACATTTCTCTAAATTACATTTCTGGAAACAAGGGGCTGTGGAATATCATTACTTTGCTAGGTAATATGCTGACATGCATGATGAATTATTAGGCTGTGAGTTGAGGGCCTTTTCCTGGTGTTAGAAATCCCCATCCGTGTAGAGATCCATGAAGAAAGAGCCTGTAGTGGGGATGATTACATAGGATTCCTGCTTACTCAGTTAACCTCTAGCGGACTCCTGCCCTTTGACTTCAAGTATTTTTGGTAGCCAGAGGTTTTGGTTTTTGTCGTTGTTATTTTTTAAACTGTTTGTGATTCTTAAAGATTAGCATAAACAAGGTATAGACACATTTAAAAACGTTCTTCTTTTAAGAATTCGGTTTCGCTTGTCCTTTAGTTTGCTTCTTTTATTGTTAAACAGCTTGACAGCTCAGCCTGAGTCCTACTTGAAATACATGCACTCAAAGTTGGATTATTTGTGTTCCCCGTCTCTGAAAACCATGCAGTTTCCTTTCTTTGCTGATTGTGGAGCGCTGTTACTAAGCCTGTGAGAAGCTTCTCTGAGAAGCGCATTTTAATATTTAGATCAAACAGCGATTGGAATACATTAAGGCCCAGTGGGGTAAATGTGTCCTTTGAAAACAGCTGCTGAGCCTTCCCCTGCTGCTCCAATTAACACATGCAGCACACTCAGTCAGCAAGAGGGCTGTGCATATGGATGAAACCACTTCCCGGATCCCTAGAGTGGCTTGCCAAGAGTGCAAAGAGTTAACCAGCCTCTCTTTTCCCAAACTGCAGCTTTCTAGGAAGTTTTCACGTGCCTGCTGAGCTTTGAGCAAAGGAATGTTAATATGAGTGGGAAGAATTGGCTGATGGGGAAAGCCAAGCCATCCCTAGCTTTGGTTCAGTCCAGTGACTAGAGAGCTTTCCCCACCCGCCCTGGTGATGGAGGTGTTGGGTAGTGACATTTTAGTGCTGGGATGCCTCTTGCTTCAACTGAAAATCCTGAACTTTTGTTTGGTGTGAAAATAAGTTGAAGCCCACAGCTTCGCTGTTTGTTTTCTCTTTAATTATTATCTTACTTTTATTATCATCTTACTTTCTTTCTCTGCCACACCCATCCTTTAAAAAAAAGCAGATCTCACAGTTTCTTGGGCTAAATGAGGTCTCATCAAGGTACTCCCATATCGCGGTTATGTTTTCCCCTTCTGCCCCTGAACTCTCGGCCCTGATGGGCATGAGGAGCAAGGCTGGAGGGTAATGTGTCCAGGTCCCCGGGCTTCCTGAGGGTCATTCATGCTCCACCGACTTGCAGAGCAGCTGAGCTGTTTGCTCTGCTGCTGGCTGCGCAGCGCCTCCCCGGGAGCCAGGCATGGACCGCTTCCTGGGATTCGTCAAACAGATTCGGAGATCTAGGAGAAGAAAGGGGAAAAAGTACCGTCCGGAAGAGGATTACCAAGAGGGCTATGAGGATGTCTATTACTACGCTTCTGAGCATTTTCGAAGTAAGCGCTTCCCTCCACCCTCGTCTCCTGGTCCTCACATGCCAGGGCTAACAATAAACCTTGCATGTTTCTTTACTCTTGGATGTAAAAGATTTACCAGTTAGTGTTGTGTGATGTGCTAGCTCCACTGTGCTTGATTTGTTGTATCGCCACCACATCAGGTCTGGACCCTATTGCCAGTCCCGGTCTGCATACAGGTTAATATTGTAGATGTAATTGATTCTCTTATTTTAAGGAGCTATTAAAAAAAAATCTGTCTTGTAGGTGGCTAGAATATGTTCTGTTGTAGTTATTTTTCCAATAATTTTGTGTGTGTGTATTTTTCTCCTTTCAAGACAGAGAAGGTTGGCTTGTTTGAAAGTAGCTGTCTATATTGGAGTTGATGTTCATGATTAACGCTCACAGTCCCGACTTCTGGACAGTTATCTGTGATGAAACGTGCTGTTTGTACAAGGAAGTTGAATGCTTTTCTCTGATGCATGTTCATAATTTTGTTATTAGGGTTAGGGAAGCTTGTTTGCTGTCAGATAGCAACAGCAATACCTGTAGAATTAAAAAAATACTCACATGGAGACATTTGTAAATTGACTTTAAAATAGAGAACTAGAAATTTTCTTGTACCTGTCAGTGCTTTGAGTTCCTGGTAAGGCTTAGACAGGTCCCAATAGTTTTAAAATCCAGAAATGCCTCAGGGTGAGGAGAGAAAGCATCTCCTTGCCAAAATCACTGAGTTTATGTGCCCAAATGAAGGGGAGGGAGATGACAGCTATGTGTGATCTACATTTTAAAAATTTAAAATTATTTCTTATCTTCTTGAGCAAGAATCTTTATGAACTTGTACCTGAAGCCTATTTTTTTTCTGGCCCTGTGAAGTATAACCATGAATGTATTCCATTTCTACCCTTTGAGCATTAACTAATAAATAATTTAGATCCCAATTTCTGTCCCAGTGAAAGCCATGGGAATTATTTCCACATGACCAAACCCACTGTGATTGATGAAGGCTGACGGCTGAAAACTTATGTGGTAGCAATAACACAATAATACCAATTGTAGTTCTTTGATATTTGCCTGAACGGTATTGCTATTAATGTTTTTACAGAGTGTTCTCTGAGTTTCAGAGCTATTTCCATGTTATTATGCTTTTTCATGAATAATCTATTCTAATGTAGTGAGAGTCTATGTTTCCTAAATTTAGCTTCCTTGATATATTCTCAAATTTAACTAGGATTTGTGGCACACATAAAAATATATATATATATACTGCCAGCTTGCATGAGAAGTAATTTTGAAATGTAGGAAGTGGGATGGGGGAGCTGAAGAACACCACTTGGCCTGCTATTCCTTGAAGATATTTCTTGCAGTCAATACACAGCGAGTCTAGAGCCTAATTCACACCCTCTATGATTTCTGCTGTGATGAATGTGTCTACAAATTGTCTCAAACAAAATCTCTCAAATGCCTGCATTCTATGTGTTTTGCTGAGATTTTTTTAATAAATTTGTTAAAAAAAAACACATCAGCAGGGCAAGTGCTTTCCAAGAGTAGACTAGAAAGAGAGTATGATGAGGGTAATAATCGTTATCATCAGGTTCAGAGAAAAACTCGGGGAAAATCATACTTTATCAGATTCTTCATGGTTGCTCTAAGGATGAGATGCTAACCAGCCTGAGTGTTTGCCTTCCCACGGGAAAATAAGATCCAGTGGTGTTTTTGTTTGCTTGCTTGCTTGTTTTTCGGGAAGCACCCTTTCTTTATGTAATGCAGTAGAAAACTTGTAGACTTAGCTGGCTCTTGGGTGCCCAACTTCAAAATGCTACATCTTGAATGGAATGTGTCACAGTGAACTGACGTCTGGCGTTTGGCATTTCATGAAATATTAAATAGCCTGAGATTTTGCAGAAGACTCGTCACATAGTGCAGTGACCTCATGAGACATCTTTGGATTGAGCAGAGGAGATTCCACTTGTGGTTAACTGCTATGGGAAAGTATAGACAGCAAGCCTGCCTCTTAAAGCTAATCTTCTCATATGGGTAATACAACCAAATTTAATTACATCCACAGTGTATCTATTTTAATTAGTCTTTGGTATAATTTGGAAGTTTATACCCCTTGTATCTCATCACATGTGAAGAAATTCCATTTATATTAAGCTGAGAGTGTGGTAAAATTTATTGATGATATTTATGTCTTATTTAATGATGCCATTGATTTAAAAAAAATCATTATTCTTTGTCTCTAGTGTTTTTCTTTCCTTTTGTGAAACTTAACTCTGCCATGTAAGTTTTCTATCAGTTCATTATAAGAAATTGATAATCTGATAATGGAAAATTGGGTTAATAAGGGCTTCCCAGAAAATACAACCCAAATTCTTCTTTCTCTTTCTAATACTTTATTTTATTTTAAGTAATGTTTATTCTTTTCTGGGATCTAAATGAGACATTTATCATCTTTTCCTTTATCTTATATGCCCCTCAGCCATCATATTAAATGCCAAAGACAAAATTAAGATGCTACCAGGACCAGATGCTGTGGTATAAAGATTGTTCTAGAAATGGATGGTTTCTCTACAACCCTGTCAGAACTGGGTTTTAACAATAATAGACTGATTGCTTTGTTTTGTTTTATTTTTTAAGAAAAACCTTTGCACATTATTTAGAGTCAACATGTGCAACTATGTACAAGAGGCAGAATGAAATAATTCATAAAAAACTGCCTTTGCCACTTATCCATTCTCTCCTCATTCTAGAGTTGGAATTTAAGCAAACAAGACAGAAGCCTTAGGCAAATCACCACACACTTCTGGGATTTAGTTCACAAAATGTGACACAGTGTGTGTTAAAATCTAAGGATTTTTCTAATTACAAAATTATAATTTTATATTTCAATTTTTATATCAATTCAGGAAAAACACAAAACAAAACAGTGGTAGTCAGGGAGGGAGGCAGGAGCTCCAGCATCTTGCTCTACTGCCCGGTCCCATCTGCAGTACTGGGCTCTCTGCTCCATCCTCTTGAGGAACTGATGCTAAAGGTAATGCTATCACCATAGTGACTTAGGTAAAGAATTAGACAAAGAGTTCTATCTGCTGTTTAAACCAAATATTCTCCTTGACTATCTTGAAGGAGCTATCTAATTAGCTAGTGAATTCATTTTGATTAGGAACTTTCAGAAAGGGTGTTCCTTTTATTTAAAATTATGATTTATCATTGACTATTAAGGAACTTAGCAGAGGTCTAAATATATTGCTAAATCTTAGAGATCTTTGTTGAATTGCACCTACCAAGGAGCACCGCCTTCTCTTGAAATTCTTGCATAGATGATTCATTGAGTGTTTCCTCCTGACAAAAGCCTGAGTTGATTACAAAACTATCATAAATCTAGACTAGAGCTGGACCCTAAAAGGCAGTTTTATTATGCTCACTACCTTTCCCCCCTGCTAAATATTGGATTATTGTGAGGTTTTTTTTAAGGTTCTTACTAGCCAGGCTTATTTTATCTGTCATACAGATTTAAATGTCTGATTCTATTGTTACATGTTTTCTTAATTCACACTGGATAATATTCAAGGTATAAAGCAGATAGGGTGTGTCATCTCCTCATTCTTTTTGGATTGTTCTTAGCTGTGATAAAAGTCCTGACTGGCCACAATCTATTTTGCTGAATTATTGAAAGGGAGGGACCTGTTTGTCTCTTACCGACTGGCACCTTTTGCCGGTGCATTATGGTATTGAACTAGGCATGGGCTCCTCCATGGTAACGACTCTCCTGAGTTCTTTTCTTGCCTCTGCAGAAGCAGAGCTGTGTGTGAAAACAGTACCTGGCAGCATGCAGTGATTGGTAGCCTTTCCTCCTGAGGTCACTTCAAGTGAACCTGGAGGAGGAGGAGAACACAGCTGTCTTTCGAAGAAAGATCATTTGTATCAACAAATTATTTTCATTTGTTTTTGTTTGATTATGTTGAGCTGTAATTCTTAGGTGGGGTGTACATATGTGTATATTAAAGCATTATAGCTAAGTTATTTTATTAAGTGGTATATGCATTTGAAAGTCCCGCTCAGGCAACTTACGCTTCTATTTCATTCAGATCTTATCCTAAGAATATTTAATATATTACTTTTTTAATTGAAAAATATTGTGTATTATTCTTATGTCATAAAGCAAGCTTGGTGGGGGGTGCTTACAGTGAGAGCATTTTTAGGCAGTGATGTGGGTGATTAATTTTCATTTATTTATTATTTGTTTATTTTGTAAATCCATGTAACAATTCCCTATCTCCACTGAACGACTGTCATGTGTTTACCATTCTCTCTTGATAAATGTGCCAGAAGGATGGATTGAGAATTGTGACATATACTTTGAAAAGATGCTTAGCCCCTACTATAATACGTGCAGAAGCTGAGTCAGTAGTGTGCTTGGTTTCTTTGGGCTGTAGGGGAGGAATGAGGAGAAAAGGGCGGGGGGCAAGGGAAGCTTAGCCACCTTTCCATCCCCAGTGCTGACACACAGGAGCCATTTGTTTCTGTAGAAGAGACAGTGATCATCAAAGTGACTGGCCTTGGGTGGAAGATCCTGGATGATTCAAACTTCCACTGTGCTTGGTTTGACTCAAGACGTCACTGGAGGATTTAAAGAAACAACAATTATGAAGAAACAGGCTTGGTCATGTGGAGGCATCTTGCTTGTTTTATCGTCATCCCCTTCATTTTTCTTTTGAAAGAATTGCTTTCCATATGCAGTGCATTTGTTTGGTTGAAAATTGATTGGCTGGCATATTCCATTTGTTGGTAATTTTATATCACCAGCTTTATTATCCCGAGCTGTATTTCTTTCTGCATGAAATAATTTAAAGAAATATTAAACTGGAAGGTACTCTAGAATCTATGTTGTTTGACCTGTATATTTCTTTGATGATAAATAATTCAAACACACAGCAAGTTAAGTGATGTGTGAAGACCCAACTGACTATGTGATCATCACGAAAATGGGATGAAAAAGTATTCTGTTCCTGGCTCTCAGTCTCCTGTCTGCCCTGTATGTACAGTTTAGCTTTTGCCAATACTTATGAACTAAACTTTATATACATATGAATGGGATACTTTCCATGATAATTTATTTTTAATTCTGAGTCATCTAACTACTAATTTTAAAGTATAAGTTCAATCAATATATTTTATTTATAGGTGATATTGATGATTGGTTATCAATGACTCAAAGACCTACATTCTGCATCACTTCCCATCTGTCCTGTGCCTTGCAAATCCAGCTGCTTTGTCACTGACTACATCTGTGAGGCATGCAAAGTTACTGTGAGAATAATAGAATTAGCCCGAGATTGGTTAGTAAGGTCTGTTGTCTGGTGTAGAAAACCCTTCCCCGGCATCCTACCGTAAGGAGGACAGGCAACTTTTGTTAAACTTTCCGATGTAAACATCTTCAATTTCAGGCAAGGAAAAAACACTACTGAAACCAAGGCTTCTTCTACACAGGTGCTAAGTTACGTGGTAGGTTGCTGGCATAGTCTGATAAAGCATTACAAGTAAAGTCTTTATTCCCACCTGAATAACTCTAGATTGTAGTGAACATAGTGCACTCAGATTCCATGTCTCCTCTCTGCCTGCGTTTTCCTGTCACTGATGGAACATATGGCGTATGGAGGTGAGTAGCTCCTTCAGTGCTATTTTGGTCTAAACTGTATAAACTCAAAAGATTGCCCATATTGGGCCCACATCCAATGTGGAATTTTTTTAAAGAAAACTTTTCATTCCCTTTTTTTTATTCATTTTATGTTTATTACTGAAAGATGACCAAGCTTTTCATGTGTTTAATGAGAAATGAAAAGCTTGCTTTAATGTTCTCTGTTTGTATGGTGTGCTGGGCATCTGATTGTTTTCCTTGAAACTGCTTTTCTGCTCTGGAAAAGAGCTGTCTTCATATTTAAAATACTGCTGTTTCTACTCTAATTTTGTCATTATTGATTGATCAAATCTGTCTTGATTGTAGTATGCACTGTTCATCCTTTGGGGACTGGTTTAGGATTAGACACATCATGCAGGCTGGATCCAGCATAATGGTTCACCACTTGGGAATCTGTAATTCATCCAGAGGTCATGATGTAGGGAGAAGTCACTGGTCAGAGTCAGGGAGAGTGAAGCAGCAAACACACAAGTGGTTGGGAAGTTGAAGGGGATGTCTACACTATAAGGTCTCCAGGACCACCCAAGCTGCCCAAAGTTCCTGGAGTGACAAAGGATTAGACCCAGAAACAAAGCTTATATTGGTTGATTCTGATATAGTAGTGTAGGAAAATTTTTTAGTTTTAAAATATGATTGTTTATTTTCATTTAAAAGCAAGAATGCCAGAGATGAAAACTACTACATGGTTTCCATGAAAACTCCTTCCCTGTAAGGATGGAAATCTTAATGGGGCTAAGCAACAGTGACTTCAGATGAATCAACAAGGTCTTTATGCTCCTCAGTGTCTCATTTGTCCAATGGGGTATGAGCTCCTGGTGCAGAACCCTGAAGACCCAGGACAGTGGCTTTACTAATGAGACTAGCCAATAGCCCACGTTTCACAAAACTGCACACAGCCCACACAGTGACACAGAGAGGATACGACGGGACATGTTTAGGCAGATGGTATTTTCATTTAGCCTATTGTCTATTTACCATTCCCTGTACCCACTTTCCTTTAAGAGTTGAATCCTGCTTAGAAGGAATCACACAAATATTCCACACAGCCTTCCCCCACCTAACTCACTCTGAAGTTGGGGTGTGGGCAGGGACCCAATCACATTGGCAATTTTGAATCTGTAATAGAAGTGATAGAATTCTATTCTGCTCTCCTAACTATTACATAATTTCAAAGTCAAAAAGACTCCTTGAAGAACTCATCCATAGAATCCAACTGTTTGAATCTGTTGATTAAAACTGAATATCAGCTATTGGGCCTATAGATGCATAAAAATAAATTTTAGGTTCATTTTAAATACTAAACCTATGCAGATGTATGTTATACAAATTCTTTGAATCTATAGTGCTATGAAGTTAAGGATGAATGTATTCTTTAATCATATTTTAAATAGCATAAATAAGAAATGCTTATTTCTTTTTCTCCTCATCTTCTGAATGGGTTGTTTTCTTTTTTATTATTATTATTATTTTTGTTTCAAGACAGGGCCTCACTGTGTAGCCCTGACTTTTAAAAATACTTAAAGATCCCAGGCGGCAGTAGGCAGGCAGGCCCACAGAGCAGCCAGTACCAGGCAGAGACAGCTCGTGGCAGGTCCCTGGAGAGCCACCCAAGCGGCTTGCGGCAGTCCAGGTCCAGCCATGCGGCGCTGAGGCAGGTGGGTGTGAGCAGGCGACGGGTAGAAGGCACATAGACACATCGTACAGAATA
>LOJH01003009.1:27171-41580 GCA_001685095.1 Ellobius talpinus
TGGATGGATGGATGGATGGATGGATGGATGGATGGATGGATGGATGGATGAATCTTTTAAAAATGTTTTTAAGCACTTATGCGTGATATATGATTATCTAGTATTCTGAGTCACTGAGACTCAATGATATGTCTGGTATTGCTTACTAACCCTAATGGATCTCTGAACAAAGGGTTTAGGGGATGAACATGAAAGAGTTTTGGACTGGTTCAGCCTTTCTCAATTTTGTTAATTTTATAGATCCAAAACTACTTTATCCTGGGTTACATGCAGCCTTGTTTGGTAGAAGTATTCCTGCCACTTTGTCCTTCTTTCTTTTTCTACCTTCCTTTTTATTCTGTTCTGTCTTTCTCATCATGCCTCTCTGTCCCACACATTCCTCCTTCCGTAGCATCTGCCCCCTGCTCGTGCAACCTTCTCCACAAATAAATAAAATTAGAGGAGAAAAAGGGAAAGAAGAAAAAGAAAAATCAGTGTCATCATGGAAGCTGTAGCAAAACACAGAGGGTCACGTGGTAAACCCTTTTATTCATGCATCTTTACGTGCAAGTGTTCATTGCAAGGAGTCATTGGTCTGGTTTGAGACCTCTGGTTTCTGCTACATTGTTGATGCTGGGCCCCAACTGGGACTCCTCTGGGTTATCCTGTTGTTACCCTGTGTGTGTAGATCCTGCAGCTTTGGGTCTGCAGGATGGGTCCCTTCATGTGCTCCAGCGGATCACAGATGGGCTGGCTGTTGGGTGGTTCAACTCAGCCCTGGTTCTGGACCTGGGCAGCTGCAGGGCTGGTCAACCTGCCAGCAGTCGCTTGTATACCACCAGGGTGCGCTCTCCTGCATTGCCCTGACTAGTTCACCCCTTGTAATGATGAGCAAGGGGTGAACCCAGTTCTGCTTTCTTGTCCTCTGGGTTTGTTCTCCCACATCTACACCTTCGGGACCAGCTCTACTGTGTTGCCCAGGTGAGGCGTAGGGGTCACTTTCCTGCATGCTGCAACTGATGAGGGACAGTGACAGCTCTCCCACTCTGATGACTTCAGGGCCAGCTCTTCCACCTGTAGTAAGGAGTAGCCGGTCACATCCCGCCACCCAGCTAGCTTAATCCCCGAAATAACCACACAGAAATCTGTATTAATTAAATTACTGCTTGGGCCATAAGCTCTAGCCTTTTATTTGCTAACTTTCACGTCTTGATTCAACCCATTTCTAATAATCTGTATGTCACCACAAGGTCATGGCTTACCAGGAAAGATTCAGCATGTCTGACATGGCAGTTTCATGGGGGCTTGGCTCGATGTGCTGTTTCTTCCTCCCAGAATACAGTTCTGTCTTCTCCGCCTAAGTTCTGCCCTATCAGGACAAGCAGTTTCTTTATTGATTAACCAACGAAAGCAACATAAATACTGAAGGACCTCCTACATCACTCACCTGCCTCAGGTGCTGATGAGCGGTGGGGAGGATCATCTCACCCCTGTCCATGCTACCACTTGACAGATGCATAGTGGGGACAGCTCTCCCCTACTCTGACTCAGCCACACCTACACCAACAAGATATGACGGCATGAATTTGGCAGAGATGCCTCCCCATTAACCTTCTTTCTTTAAGTTCATCTCTAGCCGCTTCTGCTTCCTCTTCCTCATGCCAGGTCTAGCTCATTATTTGGAGATTGATTGTCACCTCTGCTTACTTAGGGTATTGAATGGCCAGTGTACATTACTAGAGTTAGAAAATTAGTATGAAAATCAGTCTTCAGGACTGGTGATGTGGATCAGTTTCAGAACATTTGCCTTGTTTTATGAAAAAACTCGGGTTTTAATTCCTACTACATGATCAATCAATAATAAATAAATAAATAAGTGAAGAAAAGCCAAGCCTTAAGTGTGATAGCAAAGAGAGCCAGAATTTGGAAGGTAGGGACAATCCTACTGTGGTGTAGGTAGTCTCTTCTACTCTGCCCTTTGCTTCAGGGTGATGTGGGCAAGCTAGCACTGCCATGCATGGGAAAGGTACCTGTAATGTGAATGAAAGAACAGAATGTACTAACAGAGAGTTTGGGGGTGCTACTATATGCAGCCTAAATTAGTTTTATGGGGGTTTTAAAAGCAAGGTTGAGACCCAAGTAGGAAATTTTTTTCCTGAAAGCAGTAATGCATCTTTCTTGTGACCACTGTTGCTGATGCTAGAGAAGGAATATAGCCAAATGGACCACAGTGTTAAGTACCTCTGGTATTTATTATGTGCTGATTGTAATAGAAAGGGCTGAGATCTGACCTCGGTGTAGTGTGCTGTCATTATGAGCATGGACACTGGAGGGGAATGAATTTGACTTTGTTGTTATCTCAGCCACTCCTAGTTGCCTGACTTCATCTCTGACTCATGGTGGCATCATGTCTGAAAGGAGAAGTATAATCGTGTCCATCCCAGGACATGGTGACGATGAAGCATGAGATGGTGCACATCTAATACTTTGTACACTTTACGTGATCAGTGTTGTTTGATGAAAGTATAAACTCATGGGCATGTGTCTTTTGTAGGTCAGTGGTTTTTTATAAATTTGTGATGATTGCAATAAGAATGGAAATAAGTCATATAGTTATCTTCCTTGGAGTACAGTTACACAAAATGATTATTTAGGCTCAACTCACTTTTAATATTAACTATTGTCTATTTACTTAAAAGCTAAACTAGATAAGACTGGGGAGATAGTTTGGTCAGTAAAGCACTTGCCACTTGAGAATTTTTAATCTTAGTTTTATCTCTAGCAATGACATGGAAAGCTGTATTTGAAATCACAACATTGGGTACTGAGGAAGCAGAGACAGGAGGATTGCCTGGCCAGTCTAGCCTAATCTTTGAGACCCAACTCCCAGTGAGAAGTCTTGTCTCAAAAGACAAGGTGGATATAGGTCCTGAAAAATCATACCTAAAGTTGACCGCTGGCCTACAAACACACACACACACACACACACACACACACACACACACACACACTCTAAAGAAAAATAAACTAGAGGAAATATTGATTTAAATTGGGGCTTCACCTTACAATTTCCCTTTTATTACACTATTCCTGTTCATATATCAGAACTTCAGAATTGTAAGAACTATATGGAAAATAAATATCATTGTTGTCCCACTGTTCTGTTGACTTTGGTATTCATATATTATGAATTAAATTGAAAAAAATCCTACTCTGTGATGCCTTACCAATGTGCAAAAACATCCTGAATGTCTCAGTTCTTAGGATTAGATATTCAGAAAGAATATGAGCAAAATCAAGCCCTAAAATGGGCTTCACTTTGCCAAATAGAATATTCCTTATTTGAGCGTATTTTCATTATGTTTGTATTGAAGAGAAAAAAAACAGGTTTTTTTTCAGTACTTCAGGACACAAGTGGTTATTTAGACTCCATTTGCAAAACCTGCTCTTAAATATTCATGGATACTTAGGAAGAAAAATGTGAAATTGATGTGTTGGCCATGAATCTTTAACCCTGTTATTATAGGTTGCCAAGGAGATAAAAGTCCATCACTAAAAGAGGAACCATCTGCAAGGATATCTCTCTGAGCACGGTGTCACTTCTGGACTTCTATACACAGGCACTCACTGACTCGTTGCTACCAAAAGGAGAGAGGCTGCCACCTGCACAAGAGAGCCTTGGCCTAATGTATGACTTTTCCTCTGATATAAATGAGACCAACCAGATAATAACCTAGAAATAGATGACTCAATTTTTTCTTTCCATGATATTTTAATAATCGAGAAATAACATTTATGTGTTTATTTGCTCTCTAGCTTTGAAACAGCAACACAGTATTGAGTGAAAGGAGGAGAGGGGTATTGCCCCTTGGTTACAAATATTAAACTCTAGAGTAAGCACTTAATTGGAATGCTGGAATGTCTACTTCATTGATTTTTAACCTTGTCAAAGTATGTTAACTTTTCTGAGCATCTCTAGTTTCCACCTCTGTACAGTGTGCATGACTTGTGGTCCCATGTGGACATCGGATGAGATCAATAAAGATGCCTTGATTGAGGAGAGTGCTTCTTGGTGAGCAGGAAGAGAAACCGCCATTGCGAACAGGAGAGATATCCTGTGAGTTGAGATGCCTTCTTTCTGATTCCAGCTTAAATAATAATTAGCTATGCACTTTATGCCTAATAATATCAGCTTTCCACACCTTAATTCCTGACTGGAATGAAAGGAATTCATCAGATGACCTAGAATTATTCCTAAAATGGACTCAGGGTCAGCAGAAGCATTTACCCATACACACTACAATAAAAGCCTTTACTGATTGTAACTGACAAGTAATTATTTCAGTCTTTACTTAGACACTCCTCTATGTGGGAAAGTGATCTTTTTTCCTTTCCCACCTCTGTCTCTCTAGGAATTTTCCTCAGCTGATTCCAGGGATAGGTGCTAACACTTACCTGTTTCCTTGTGAACACTAACTGCTCTTAATTACTTCCCCTGTTCATGGGTTTGAAAACCCTGCTAGATTCAGACTCTTCATCTCCTTCTATCAAGTGCAAATTTTACCCAGTGCTCAGATAGAAAAGCACATGACTTCAAATGTACCACTTGATCAGTCTATTAGACACGAATCTGCCTGTACAATCAGCATCCACACCAAGGGTCAGGACCTCAGCAACACCTCAAAATTCCCAAAATGCTCATTTTAGTCCCTGATTCCTACTGGAGGTAAACTACCATTTGATGTGACATGAGGTTACTTTCGCATGTTTTTGAAATCTCTGTTAATAAGATTAGCTAGCAGGTGGTTGTCTGTTGGCTGTGAATGTGGGAATGGCGCTGTTGTCCACAGTGGATGTCTGTGTCTGACTGTAATGGAGAAGACCAGTTTACCCATCCCTCCTTTAACCCTGGAAGTCTTCAATGAGCATACTGCTTCTCATTACCTGTTTTAAAACCAGTTTGTCAAGTAGAAACCTATGCTGGATTATGTTATACAGGTATCCTACGAGTAACTTGTACCTCAAGTGATGGTTCACTGTGATTTGCTCAGGGTTGGGCAGACTTATGCCTATTGTCCTGTGTGGCTCTTACTAGTGCCCTTTAATTTTCAGATCGTTCTGGGCTAGATGGAACTGAAAAGTTCTGATGTTAGATTACATTGGTTTCTGATTCCTTTTGATTGTGCTAGGAGAATATACTCCCCACAGGCAAATCTCATGGTCTGTAAACTCTCTCGACAAAGCTGTTTTTAAAACTTATCCTAGTTTGTATGATAAATTATGTGTTCTTCCTTCTTTTCCAATTCCTACCAATTGCAAATAAAGTTTTAGATTCAATAAGAGGAGAGAGATAAACAAATCTGACAGCTTCCTCTGTGTGATGTGGTAGAGGAGCCCAGATGCCCCCTAATAGAGCATTTAAAGGGTTTGATAGCAGGAGATGCCATCCAAAGCAAAAGCTACTTGATTATGCCACACAAGTAGTTAAACTACTCTTTTGAAGGGGGAACCTGCCCACTGGCATTGATTTTGCTTTATAATTTGCCAAAATAACAGATGATTTTAAAAATACATATACTTTATAAATCTTGCTAGAGATCAAATATTCAATACCATATTATCTCTGCTTTTATTGCTGGGTAATAAACTCCCATAGATACCACTGGTGAATAGCTGCTTTATCGTGGNCTTGAGTTTTGTGAGCCAAAGATTCAGCTAGAGCTCCCCAGAGGTAGGTGGTCAACTCTCACTGAGGTCTAGGACCTAGGGTTACTGTCTTAGACATCCCTCAACTACCACATAGCATCTCTACATGTGCCTTCTTTTCATTTGGGATCCCTCAAAAACTTGTAGCTGTTCTTCAAGAGTGAGAAGTCTAAGGAGGCCAGGTAGAAACGGGAGACACTTTGATCTGACCTGGAAACTCACTTTTATCGTGTTCTGATCATCAAATCACAAAAGTTTACAAGATTCTGGGCTGAGGACACTAACCTTCATCACTCGATGGCAGGAATGAAGAGGACGTAGGATGAGAAATGATGTGGGACATGGCCTCAGGATGGGAAAGGGTGTGGGGCTTGACCTTACAATGGGAAAGGATGCAGGACATGACCTTACAATGGGGAAGGATGCAGGACATGGCCTTGCAATGGGGAAGGATGCAGGACATGGCATTACGATGGGAAAGGATGCGGGACATGGCCTTACAATGGGGAAGGATGCAGGACATGGCCTTACAATGGGGAAGGATGCGGGACATGGCCTTGCAATGGGGAAGGATACGGGACATGGCCTTACAATGGGGAAAGATGCAGGACATGGCCTTACAATGGGGAAGGATGCAGGACATGGCGTTACAACGGGAAAGGATGCGGGACATGGCCTTACGTGAGAACCCTCTATTACTGGGTCCCTTATGTCCTTTTTCACACTTCTTCCCTTCCTGTTCAATTTGATTCCACACCCGGAAGTTTCTCCTTTATGTTAAATCTTGTCTTGAAAGGGACCCTTGCTGGTAAAGATTCAAGAGTTCCTGGGGTTAGAGCATTGTCGGGTCCTGCCCAGGACTGAGCATCCTGTGGGCTTAGTTATCTGCATCTAACCTCCGTGCAGTGTTCTGTGAAATGCTGCCGACTCCTGAGAGCTCTCGCCCTCCTCAGACCCCTCAGCCTCATCTGTGCTTCTCTTTGCTTTCTATTAAATCAACTGTTTGTTTGTTTGTCTGTTGTTAGTGCTTTGAGCTCATGTGCTTGTAGTGTGAAGTTTCTGATACACATTGTCTCCTAGACTGGTCAAATCTAGGCCCTGGCCATCTTCTGTTCCTAGGTAGGGAGCCAGGAGGAGGCAAAGCCATGCTGCCATCATATCACCTAGGAGCTCCTCTTCACAGTGGAGAGCCCTGCTGTTGTGCCTAAAGCACATCCCATTGCCTTCTGAGCTTTCTGCACGTCTGGACTCCATGGCTCCCTCTGTCTGCCTCCCTACCAGCTCTCTGCCCCAGTGAGCCCTCCCACACTAACCTTCCTTGACAGCCCTGAACAGGTCGGGTCTACCATTTTTTATTAAGTGTTTATTTTAAATGCCATGTTCTCAAATAGAGGACTTCTCTGTGCAGAATGTATTCTCAGTTGCTCATTATTACACAATTCTGTTTTATTTTCACCTGTACTTATCATTACAGGATATTATTTGTTTGTTTATTAGTCCCCCCCAAAGACAAACAGTGTCACTTTTAAGGGACCTTAATGTCTGGCACTCAGGAGATGCTGAATGAAGGGATAAGTGACAGAGAGCCCAGGGCCAGTACAGGTTCCCTGACTGAGTAACGGTTGTGATGATCACTAAGCTACTTTCTCTTGTGGACCTCAGTTTACTACAAGCCATTCTCCCACTAACATTCTTTGCAGTAGTAAATCCATGTCGTGTGTGAAGAATATGCCTGGGGGCCTTCTTATAGCCACAGCGTTGCAGATGCTGCAACATAAGCTCCTTCGTAACGTGCAGCAAAGTATAGCTGAAAAATTTAAGTGACCTCTTAGTGTTTCCTTGAATATTGAACTAAAATCATTTCTAAAGCCATTGAAATAAATCCAGCCACTAAAATAAATGCTACACTACATTACACAAGGCTTTTATTTTCACCATAGTCTCAGTATCCCCCAATGCCTGGGTGGTTTGGTGCATAGCAGAGTCCAGTTTAATTTGGAAACTTGCACAATGACCTGGACTAGGAAAGGCAGACTGCCCTTGGTGACTTAAATCTGGTTTTCACTGTTACCGTGATGTTTTATGTTAACTAAGACATTGTCTTCAGGGGAACACAACGTCTTGAGGGAGAAGCGACTTTCTGTTTGCCTCTCCTACTTCTCTGAGGAGTGATCATCTAGCAAGGATGCTTCCTAAGCTGTGTAGGCAGGTGATCTTCTCTGTTCTTGATCTCCCCTAGGTTGGCTCTCATCCTCACTTCCTCGCCTTCTCTCTGGTTAGAATTATTAGATCATGTTCTGTCCTCCTGGCTTCTGTACCTGTCCAGTCTATACAGTACTGGGACAAGCTCCTCAGTTCCCAGTTAAATGGTTTCCTCCCTGTTCCTATGAGAGTCTTCACTGCTGACAACTTCACCCAGGCTTTATAAACTGCTGTCTATGGTTCCAGAGAGACGGTGCTTGCTGTTCTTCCAGAGGACCCAGGTTTGGTTCCCAGCACACACCCAAGTGGCAGTGTGCAATCCTCTGTACTCCAGTTCCAGCAGACCCAATGTCCTCCTCAGGCCTCCTAAGGTACTTGGCATTCATTTGGTACACAGACAACCCAGACACATAAAATAAAATCTTTTGAAAATCTATCTACATATAGAATATAATGCCACAGATTAGGCTGCCCCAAATTCTTACTTGAAATATCAACCCTTTTTTCTAGGGCTTGCACAGTTACCTTCTAGAGAGGTGATGCAAATTCATGTTTCATCCGAGTGTATGAGCAGTCCTCTCCCTGTGCTCGGCCGCAGTCTGTGAGCACTATTTTGTTGTTCCTGTAAGAGAAAGGGTTCTCCGTTTGCACCAGGTTTGAGCAACCCCTCTCTGCTCTCAATCATATAGCAATGTGGGCTCTGCCTAGTCTTCCCGCGAATGTTGTATGCACTCTGATGTCTCACAGTATTGCAAGGTTATCAGAGCCTGACTAAGTTCCTATTGAAACATCCTCCCCGGGTAACTAGAACTCCCTTCAGCACACAACAAGAAATTATTATACCGTCTGCCAGCTAACAAGAAAATGATTCAACTATATTTGAATTATCTATGTAATCTTATACTTGTGTTATTAGTTTAATAATTAAAGCAACAGCCATAGCCATCATGGAAACTCTGATTTATGGGATTATACAATTTGACTGCCGGCTGGGAGCAATTAGGCATTCCATCTAAAACATATAGGATGGGAAAGCCCATTGTTTAACTTACTTCTCATCTTCAAAGGAATTGTTTCTTCAAATATACAAAACCCTCGTAGTTCTGAATTGGAATCCTACATAGGCACAGTACATACTTAAACTAGGCTCCTGTGTGTGACTCTATCTGCCATTTCTATCTGGTTTATTATCTTGCAACAGAACAGTCTGTAGTCTGCAGCCTTGGGCATCTGGCTTCTGAGGTCATTAGGCCAACATTACACCATCACTTAGATTTGAGAACATTGAAAATGTGATTTGAGAATGGATTTGGACAGATGAATGTGGGCTTGATCAGGAGGATGTAGCATTTCCCAGCACTGTGGGGTCCCTGGAGAGGATGACAAACAGCCCATTTTGGAAACACTATCCTGATCTCTCCTGCATGCGTAAGCATATGGAGGGTTTCAAAAAAGCCCCAAAGCCAATGAAACACCTGACACTAGTGTTTCTCAAATTGATTCAGCCACAGAGAATTTTTTTCCTAGTAACACCTATCAATACTTATTATCAGTTTTGTGCAGAACAGAACTGGAGAAAAACAAGGTGTGGTTCTGTTTACCATTTTGTACCAGAAGTGGTGAATTATATAAGTTTATAAACAGTTATCATACGCTGTACATTTTATATTTGTATCAAGGGAGAGGGTGATGTGCTGTTACAGACTTGACCGTGGGTGGCCAGACGTAGACATATGGCACAAATGAATGAAATCTTTTATTTAGTGATCGATCATTTTAAAAACAAACTGTGCCCTAGGACGCATCAGAAAGCGTATCATGAGAATTCAGAAATATGTTTAAGCCTAGGAACTGGTATTGGACAAAGTAGTGCTTTAAAAAGAAATAAATCTAGCTGGTGTCCCAAGTTAAACTACTTTAGATGTGTAGCCATGTGAGGTGTTTCCGGAGCAACGTATGTAAAACTTCTGCCGCTCGGGTGCCCACTGCTGGCTGTACTTGGGTGTATCGCGAAGCACCATGATTTGCTTCTGGACACGAGTTCCTTGGCGACTCTCGTTCATTTGTCTGCCTAGCTCATGCACCCTCCTTGCTCCTCCTTTCCTCATTCTCTCTCCCTCTGCTCCTTAAAGCCACTCACTAGGCTGGCAATTAGGGGCTGAGCGCAGATGCATCCCTTAATTTAATTTCACATTCTGTCATCTGAAACATGACCGTGTGTGTGCTGCTTTTGGCCTCGAGAGTGCTGGGAAATCAATATACTAATTTCTTCCCATCTTTCCAGATCATCTTTTGAGAGAGCAAGCAATTCTTGTGAAATAAGAAACACAGGCTGGAGGTGGGGTGACTGCAAGAGACGTGGGCCCAAATACCAAGACTATCATGTCCTGCCCCCACTGTGTTAATGATCTGTTTTTTAAAGTGTACTTGTAAATTAACTGTTTGGAACTTTGATCACTTGTCTTTGCTGTCTTTGCTCCGGCTGAACGTGTTGCTTCTGGTCATGAAAATCGCAACAGCTCTTCAAGCCCCATCATCGCTAAGTGTAGCTGCCACGGTTAGGGCATGGAGGCTTCAGGGATGCGAACAGACTTCCGGTTCTCCTGGCAGGTGATTCCTTTGCTGCATCTGCCGGCTGAACTCCTCGTTGTCGTCTTCATCATATTGTTGGTTTAGTTTGTAGGAAAGTGAAAGCCCAGGGGAGGTTCCTGTCTCAAATATTCCAAGGTTTGGGCCGCACTGATCCATACTCTTGTTCTCCTCAATGGAAGAGCAATCCCCATTCCACGCCACTCTTTTGGGTTTTGCGCCTTTTTCATGCACCTGTGTTCACTGATGATCAAAATGTCCCTCTTTTTTTTCTGTTTTTTTTTTTTAAATAGGGTCTCTCTGTGTAGCTCTGGCTGCCCTGGAACTCACTCTGTAGACCAAGCTGGCCTTGAACTCACAGAGGTCCACCTACCTCTGCCTGCCTAGTGCTGGGATTAAAGGCGTGCACCCACTGCCCCGGCTTCAAAATGCCCTTCTCAGCACCAATGCATCATCTTCATGATGAGCTGGTTTTACTGCTGTATCTTTGCATGGATGATGAGGTGGCAGCCTGAAGAGATGCAGTGTTCACAGCATGCTCATGAGTAAAAGGATTGCTTTAACTGGGGAAGCTTCCCTCCACCCTTGGAGATGGACTGCTGGGTGACGGGAGCATCCATTTATGTGATGGTGAGAAAGAAGTAGGGAGGACACTTCCTGGTTTCACAAGTAGGTAAATGGTGGCTCCATGCCACTCATTAATCATGTATGTCTGTCCTCTGTCTATTACATGACAATATTTCACTGTTTGTTCTCAAGTTTACTGTTCCCTGCTCGTTAAGCAAGCATTCATTTGCTCCCATCTCCAGACGCCATTCAGTTTTCCATGACGTTGCAGAGATTAGCTATAGTAATTCTTATATACCATTTCTATGTTTTATGTTTTCTGATATGACCAGTTGTGGCAGAATACCTGAGAATATTTAAACCAAAGCACTACAAGGTTTCATGCATACATTTCTCCCATTAGGTGTTTCCCAGTAGCAAAAAAGAATAAAAAAGAGGAGTTCAGGGTTTTGGGGTTTGCTTCAGCTATACACACACATGGCATTAGAGCATTTGAAATACCCAAAGCAAAACCAGTAATTTGATCTCTTTCTTGGTTGATGCTAGACTAGTATAAATGACCTCAGCTTGAGGCATCCCCCGGACTGACAGTAAACTGTCATCTCTGGGTGCTTCCTTCTCATTGCCCCTTACTCTGAAATCTTAGCACACCAGCACTCTGACTTCCTTTGGAAGTCCCCTTCCTCCATGGTCTAGGAAATCCTGCTTCCCAGCACTGTGTTCAAGGAGGGTCTCCTGTCTTCCTGTGCCCCCCCCGACTCTAATGGGCTTGGCTATGACAACTCACTTGTGCGTAGAACTAACTGAGTCCCCAGCGGTTTCAAGAGGCAGGAATGGAAAAGGCTCTTTCTCTCCCACTCGTCCTGTACTTTGTCACAAGGGCCTTACAACTGAGCTGCTCTGTGCTTTCCCAGGGGGCTTAAGGAGAGAGTGTTTTTCTCTCTCCAGTTCCCAGTGCTCTGTAAAACCAGAAGGTGATAAACACTAGTGAACACAACATCAGGCATCCCTCTGACAGGATGCTTTGATCCTTTAGACCAAGCCTTCTTGGGGATAGAAGGCTTTCCACTTGGCACATATTAGTCCTTGGCGGTTTCTCGTCACTCTGTTACATATTTCCATTATCCTGGCTGAGGCTGGAGCTTAAAGCCTCCATGATTGACACATCTTTCACTCCATCAACCTAATACCCTTTCATGATGTTTTCAGCAGTATTCAGAGAATCTGACTTATTGGAGGTTTTAGCCCTTCTTGCTATTCTCCATTAGGGCTGTAGTTTAGTGTTTAATTGTGTGTGGACTTTTTGTTTGTTTCTGTTTTTATAAATTTTGATTTTTTAAATTTAAACCCACCACGGAGTTCTTTGCCTGGTTGTGCTTTTTGGAAAGTCTGACTAGGTTAGAATGCCAGGCTCCAGTTCTGCTCATCACTGAGTTAGGTTGACATTTGGATCAGTCACCGATGACCCTCAGCAAGCTTCAGCTCTCTTAGCTATAAAGTGGGTGGGACACGTCTCTAATGGGGCTGTCAGAGAAGTGTGACAGCCAAACACAACATCTGCACTGTTTCTGAAAGACAAGTTCTCAACAACTCTCAGTTTGTTGGTTATTGCCACTGTTATTACCATATTGTTAGAGCACAAAGTATCATTACAGTTTTCAACCAATTTTATGAGTGCTTTATATATGCAGGTCCTAGTAAATTGAAGGCTCTTCCATAAATTATAGCATGTATTACAAGTCTCTGTGGATCTAGCCTCTGAATTAACCCTTTAAATCATTTAACTATTTAAAATCTAGGTCAGTTCTATAACTCGGCAGATTTGAATGAGCCTAGGAAATTATTGGTTCTTTGAGATTTGCCCCAAATATTATTTGTGTTAAAATCTCCTTGGACCAGAATGAACTCTGAATTTAGCTTACCTTTTACATATATTCCATAGACCCATTGTAATAGCAATGAATTGGTCTTATGATATATGCAAGGCCTTGATATTAGTTAGTTTTTTGTCTAGAAGGTGCTATCGCTATATGTATGTACAAGATCTTAGATACTTATACTCAAGATATACATTTAAGTATAGCTAAAAATTAATGATGCATTTTATTATTATATTAACGTTGAGTAGTAGGTAGGAAAAATCCAGTAATGGGAATAAAAGAAGCATCATTAAAAGTGGATTATCCTTATAGAAGCATTCTTTGTATTTTACCTGGGACATTAGGACTCCAAATGATAACATGGGCTACAGATATGCGTCATTGTGTGTCTCTGAAAAATAAGCACTGACGATTAGGCCAACTGCTAAATTTTTACTTTGGATTTGACTAAAAATAAATGAATGCAGTATCAAGGTGTTTTACTGTATGTTGCATCCCATACTAGTGCTGTGATGAGGTGATCATGTCTTACTTTATTTGTAAATATGAGAGGTGGAATGGGCTGGAGAGATGGCTCAGTGTTAAGAGCACTGAATGTTCTCGCAGAGGATCTGAGTTCGATTCCCAGCAACCACATCATGGCTCTAGCTCCACTTCCAGAGGACCTGGTGTCCTCTTCCAGTCTTCAGCAGCACTGTGTGCATGCATATGTGTCGTAAGCTATACTTTGGGGCAACATCTGTCGAGGTCGAGCCTCGATGAATTCATATGTTCAGGGTAGGAGCCTGAGGCTTAGAAATGTTAGGCAGAATAGACAGAGATAGAAAAGAAATACAGAGACATAGGACAGTGCTGAGAGGTCAACTCAGTGAATACCAAATACAGAATCAATTCGTGTTTGTTTTCCACATACTTATATGCTTCACTCCAAAAGGGAAGCAGGAAGGCAACAGACTTCATTAACAAGATATAAAGAATAGACCAAGAATCCTGCAGGCGGCCAGGCCCTGGAGCCTCCTGCCAATCTCCTTTGAAGAAGCAGCAATAGCAAAGTGGAGTGGATCCACTCTACACTTAAAATACTAATTAACTACACCCTAGGTCAGGGTCTCTTGCTTGTAGCCACATCTGTTGTCAACAACTTTGAAGGAGCAAAAATAAGCTAAAACTCTCTGAACTTTAGTCAAGGTGAAACAGAACTCACATCTGTGCCCCCCCATATATGTTACAAGGATGTACATGAAGAACACATGCACACATACACAATGTTCAACAACTTTAAATTGAGAATGGTGGCACATACCTTTAAAAAGAGAAAAGGAAGGATAAAGAGATGGAAGGAAGGAAGGAAGGAAGAAGGAAGGAAGGAAGGAGGGAGGGAGGAAGGAGGGAGGAAGGGAGGAAGGAAGGAATGAGGAAGGAAGAAGGAAGGAGGAAGGAAGGAAGGAAGGAAGGAGGAAGGAAGAAGGAAGGAAGGAAGGAGGAA
>LOJH01003010.1:0-30909 GCA_001685095.1 Ellobius talpinus
CAGCAGCAAAGGATGCATTCACCAGCAAGAAGCACAGGCTGGCAAGCAGTACTGCTTTTTTTTTCCTTGGGAACTTTTTACATCTGGGATGCTGTGAGAAGGTTCTGCCACTCTGGGGAGAGTCTTCCCTCTCAGTTAATCACTCCTAGAAGTGCCCTCACAAACCCACCAAAAGGCATTTTTCTTAGTTGCTCCCATATCCAATCAGGTGGGCAGTTAAGACTATGCATTACATCAACACCTCTGTAGTCATCAGTTGGGGATTCCTTTTTGGAGAAACAAATGTGTTAGCATCTCTAATCTGAAGATCACAGACAGTTATCTATGGTTTTAGGAGAAAAACCTAGGGAACGGCATCAGGAACTTGGCAGGACCTTGGGGAAACAGCAGAATGGATGGAGAGGAGTGAGCTCTAACAGCCTCTGCTGCAGCAGCCGCCACCACTGATCTAGCATGTGCTGTGATATCTGGAGATGAAGCATCTATTTTGTGACTGTGATAAGCAAGAAGATGACAAACCAACATTGGCCATGCAGGACTGATGGTGGGAATCCATGGTTCTTGGTATCACTGGCTGCTACACTAAAACTAAGCTAACGTTCCTAGTTCATAGAATAGCTGTGTTTGGAATTCTCCAAGCCAGTATCACTTCTGTGTCCTGTTGCTTGTGGTTGAGTAAATTCCACTTGAAACAGAGCTATGGGATGAATAGAAAGTCAGCCAAAGCTGCTTACCAGACATTGGCACCCAGTCTTAATGTTTGCTTCCAGGGAAGTCTAGATGGGAGTGTTAGTAAATGCCTGTTCAGAGACAGGTGAATGGGTAGCAGGATGGATACCATGGATGGGGGAGCGCCAATCTCTCTCTGTTAAGTGACTCAGTGCATATCCCTTTCGCTAATGGCTGCACACTGTGGGTCTTCTTTTGTCATCTGATCCCACGTTAAGACGTCATCTGACACTAATTGTTGGCTTCTCAGATCCTCTGCCGTTCGGCAATGGCTCAAAGGTCACTAATAAAGTCTTGGCCAATTTATTAATAGTCACAGCTATTTTTACCTCTGCTTGACGCGGCACAGTTCTGTGTAGTATTGGAAGCATAGGGACACTGTTTTCCTTCGGTATCCATGGTAGGAGCTGGTGTGAGTGGAAGGGTTCTACAGAACATGTTGGCTGTTGTTGGGCACAACAGCAAGTTGTCTCCTTGTCAAGATCTCTTTGTTGCAAGTGTTAGAAATCCAACTCAAGCACACGGGGAGTGTGGTGGCTTCAGTGACCAGACTGCAGAGTGATTAAATCCACGTCGAGCCGCTCTAGCAGAACTGATGAGGCACATAGCCATGCTCTGTGCTCCTCCCATTTGCCATTTCTTTCCACTTCCCTTTCTCATTCTCGATTTTCTCTTCTTCATGTGTGTGCACCACACACACACACACACACACACACACACACACACACACACACACACCTTATCTCAACTTATTTCTATTTACCTTTAGTCTGCTTTATTCCTGTGCCATGCAAAACGATGGCAGCCAGGCTTCTGGTTGTTTCCAAGTAGTCTTTGTAGCCTTTCCCAGACACTATATCAACCTACTGGAGGATCCTGATTGGGCTTTCCCAAGTCAATCACAATGCCCAAGAGGATAGAAGATTCTGATTGGTTACCCTGGGTCAATACCTGCTGCAGGGGGATGAGCAGTCATGAATGGGGGAGCATCCAGAGCAGCCAGCAGAAGGAAGATTGGGATGCATGCTGGACTGACCTGTGGTGTGGCCACCGCCACCACTTCTATCTCATACTCACAGATCCACATTGCACAGTCAGAGAAGTCCCTCCACCAAAGCAGCCGGCAGGTTTAACCCTCTGCTGCCTCTGTAGCATTGAGGGCCGGGACAAATGGACAAACGTGCTCACTCCCTTCCTAATGTGAGTGATCTGGGCTGAGACTATCTCTGAGACCATCTCTGAGACAAGGACTTGGAACAGGCTCTTTGAGAGACACACCCAGGGCATGGGGGTGAATAAGTCAAGCAGGGAGGGAAGGAACAATGATAAACGGGGTGTGTTAGTGAAACAAAAAATAGACTCAGATGCCCTTCTTCCAGACCGCCTGAGAAGTGATATCAAGTTTTATGGCTCCAAACCAGCACACCTGTAATATCAGTACTCAGGGGCCGAGGGAGAAGCATCAGGAGTTCAAGGCCAACCTGGGCTGCTTGGGGGCTATCCCAGGAGCCATTTATAGTCTGCCTTGTGCCGTGTGTGGAGGGGAGCGCAGCGTCAACTCTCAGATAGAGAGATGCAGTTCAGGGGGGCAGCTGTGGGTGAAGCCGGGTCTAGCCTCTAAAGTTATAAAGGACCCCTGAGCCAGCTTGGGACCCATGTGGCCTCCTGTTAATCACGACCTCTGCATTTGGCCCAGCAGTTACCAGTGAGGCACACAGCAGCCCTAAAGGCTTCAGGGCTCTCTGGGCATGCAGGCTCTCACCACCTGGCCTGGATTGATTGATATGTTAACAAAAACGATTTTGTTCCCAGAACTGTGGCTTCTAAATGTTTCATTTGAAACTCCCACCTGAATCCTGCTGAGAGTTGCTTGCTACAGTTGCTTATTTACTGGCCCCAATAAAAGAGCTTGGCAGTTATCTGGGACAGCTAAAACTTTTAGCCTCTTCAGAAATAGAGGCGGGGGAGGTAAACTGGAGCTTGGTGCACTGGAATGTTCTGTGTGCTTGAGGTCAGCCTTCACCTGAGGAACTCATGCTAGAGAAGCATTTTCTACTATAAAGGGGAGTCTGGCTATGCCGGGGGGGGGGGACGCTTCCCAGCCCCCAGCAAATAGCAAACAGCCTCCCCTACAAGCTTCATTTTTCAGATGTCAAAGATAGATTTCTTCCCCCCTACAGGCATGAATGCTTCTAAACATCAGATCTTGCAAAACAAGAACTGGCAAGGACTCTGGCTTCTTTGCTCTCAAGTGGGCAGAGCAGAAACCTTGGTACAGCATGGCCAGGCCAAGGGGTTGAGCTTAGATGTGTACTGATGTGATAAAAAGTCAGAGGCCGCTTTCCACCCGCTGCAGAGGTATCTCTGAACACCTGTGTGGCTGTGGGCACGTCGCACAGTCCCGCTGTTTGCGCAGAATGTGCGGGTTAACCAAGTGGTTGCCTGGAGGTCCTGCCCCTGCCCCGGTCCTGTCCATGTCAACTATGCAGAGTGTTCTTCAGGGATGGCACCCTCCCTGGAACCCTTCTTAACACAGCTATCCAGGAAGTCACTTGGGGAACAATTGGAGTGGACTAGAGAATTGAAATCTATGTACCATCTTTTCACCCTAAATTATCTTCTGGGAACATATAAACCATGAATTTACAAGCCATGTTCACAAGTCAAATCTGGCTCTCTGCCTGCTCATGTCTAATAAAGTTTTATCAGAGCAGTCAGATCACATTTCCATGCTGATTGAATGCTAATTTTGAACTGCAGTGGCAGAGGCGGATAGTGGTTGTTGGTGGAGACTCTTCCCTTTGGCCTGAAGGGGCTGGATCTTCACTGCCAGAGCCTTTACAAGGAAAGTTTGCCACCCTGGATATAAATCTCTCTCCTTGGCTCTAGTCTTTCCTTCAGGCCACAATGAGACTCTTCTTTGTGCCTGAGATCCTTGGAGCTGAGCAGTGCCCCAAGGGCTTATGGGCTGTTGGCATTCTTGAGTTGAGAGGAGGGAAAGAGAAATGCCAGGAGAGAAAATATAGGAATGAAAATGTTGTTGGAAAAGGGTGGGAAGGAGATGGTGAGGTTGGGGCCTTCTCTGTGTTGCATCTGCAGGGGCATGCCAGTGTTTAGAGATCCGCTTAGCCTGGCCTAATGCCCAGGCTGGGACTCAGCCACCTTCCTCAGCTCTGTTCTCCAGGAACCAGGCCCAGCAGGCACCCATTGGCTACCATGGAACTTCAATGAGGAAAGTATGAGCTCAAGCCCTTTTATTTTTTTCCTGATGAAAATGACAGCCTTCTCCTGGTCTCTAGACAATCATGAACCCCAACATTAGCAGGTGGGTGCTTTTTCTGGCATCTGGCTAATGTTCCTGCAGTTGTTTGCTGGGGGGGGGGCTGTATCTGAATTATTGCCTGTGGGGCCTTGTCCGAGGGAATACCAAACATCTATATCCTCTTCTTCCTCTTTTCCAGGGCCATCAGCATCCTTTTTGAGGATCTGTGTGCGCTACTGCTAATGGCTCATACCCAGCACTAGCTGGGTCACTGGGGTACCTGGGTAGTCCATAGTCAAGAATTTATGTGCAGGAGGAAAAAAAAGCCAATTGCCATTGTCTCGGGATGCCATCCTGCCTTGCGCTCCATGAAGGAACACAGGCAGGGACTCTATCAAGTTCAAATACATACAAGGCAGAGCGTCACCAAGTCTTGTCCTACTCAGATGATACAAATTACTGCTTTGGCTTGAGGTGGTGCAGTGGTTTGAATGAGAGTGCCCCCCATAGGCTCATGTATCTGAATGTTTGGCTCTCAGTTGGTGAGCTGTTTGGGAAGAATCAGGAGGTGTGGCCATGCTGAAGTTGCTGTGTTACTAGGGCTAGGTTCTGAGGATTCAAAAGCCGACACAGGGCCCAGTTTTGCTCTCTCTGCTTGCTGCCTGCAGATTAAGATGTAATCTCTTAGCTCTTGTTGCAGCGCCGTGCCTGCGTGCCTGCTGCCACACTCCCTACCATGATGGCCATGGAGTAACCTTCTGAAACTGTAAGCAAGCCCCCAATAAAATGCTTCTTTTATAAGTTGCCAAGGCCATGGTTTCTGGTTTGATTTTGGTTTTGATTTTTGGCAGATCCATTCTGTAGTCCAGGCTAGTTTCAGACATACCATCTCCCTGTCTCAGTCTTCTGTGTGTTGGCATCCCAGCCAGGTAGCATCATACATGACTGCTCAGTTTTAAATGAAGACAATGTTATGGTTTGAGCATTCTGTTCTAAATTCAACTTGAAATTAAATTGCCCTTGTAGCAATACTGACAGGTGGGACCCTAAGAGGTGATAAATTATTCATTATTGTGGAAGTAAGGCCCTGATTAAAAAATAAATTAAAAAAATAAAGTTGCGCCTGCTCTTTTCCTGTTCCCTTCTGCAGTGTTCCAATACCATGTAGAGACCCTCATTAGATGGCAGAGCCCTGGGACTTCCACGCCTCCGGAGTCATGAGCCAAATGAGCTGTTGTTTATAAATTCTGAAGCTGGTAGTGAGCGTCCTGTCGCACAGCAGAACCTAGACTCAGAGTCTGTTGCTGACAGACAGGCCAAAGGTGCCAACTCCCAGGTCTTGGTCCCCCACACAAGCCAAGCCAGGCACTCTGCCACTGAGGAGCCCTTCCTAAACTGTGGCAGAGTGAAGGCAGGGTAGGAAAGGTCTGGGGACCTAGCTCATGACTCCTTCCAGGGTGTCCCAAGGGTAAGGGGGTGGGGTGAAGGCTGGAGGTTCCTGAAGTAGCCCATGGTGTGTTCAGTTCCCATTGATCACCTGACTGAAGATCCAGGAGGTGTGGCCTCTGTGCAGGTCAGAAGTCTGGGGTGGGGTTCTCCCAATGGGAGTCAGGTGCATGCAGGTTGCAGTCACTCTGAAGGGTCTGGGGAGAAGTTACCCTCTGATCTTCTCAGTCTCGCGGAGACTTCTCCTCCCTAGGGTCCCAGTCATGGCTCAGTCATTGCATCCCTGCATCTTGCTGTGGTCTCTGTTTCTGCTCCACCCCTCCCTGACACACAACCTTCAGATGACCTTGGGCAAGCCTCCATAATCCAGGATCATTGCCCATCTGGGAGCCTTCATTTCTGCACAATTGTCAGGTCCCTTTTCCCATATAAGCTGACTTAGTCACAGGTCCCAGATATCAGGATACAGACATGTGGGAGGGAGGTGGGACTCTCCCCACACATTCAGCAGAGCTGTGGATCAAGCTTTGGCTTATTTGGGTCCACGCAGATGGCTGAGCCACTGTGGATACAGCCATTTCACTCCACTGACAGCTGAAACTGTCCCTTCTCTGCCCTCTCTTCTCTGCCCAGCTTCCCTCCTGCTCTGATCCATTGCTCCTGGCACTAAATCATTTGTACCCCACTAAATCATTTGTACCAAATATTAGGGAACATCCCCCAGGATACGTGTGCTCTCCCCAGTGTCCCAGTGCCTCAGTGTTCTTGTCTGTTCCTTACCTGGAATGGCAGACGGGACCGTAAACTCTTCAGGAGGCTGGCTAGTACCTGTGATGGGTTATATAAGGCTGACTGTAGGGCAGGGGAGGTTGGAGTTTTGCAGACCCCTGAGTAGAATAACCCTAGGACCCCTGAGGTCAAAACAGCCAAAGAGCCCAGAGTCTCTCATCTCCAAGGCTGCCTTAGCATGTGCTTCATGCCCAGCTACTGGCCAAGAGCAGAGAATTGGGAGCATGGCCTGCCTGCCACTGTGGCACCAACCACATGTCCTGAATTTGGAGGCCTCCTGCCACTACAGAAGGATATTATCATCGGTTGCTGATGCTCAGAAATCCTGGGGTGATTTCAGCAAGGGAATGACATGGTCCCGTGACCTATGGAGCAGTCTTTCTGGCCGCTAGTGGGGCTGAGGAGGCCAGGAACCCAAGAGATAGGGGGAGACTGCAATATTAATCCTAGTAAGAGGGTGATGATTTGGCTGGCCCCACTTCTGCCCTTTCAAAGAATACTCCCAGTGAGCAGAGCGAGATACCTGGATTCGACTTCTTGCTTTATAGCCCCAAAGCCAGACACCTCCTCACCTCTGGTTGTTAGATGCTGTGGAGTCTGCCATCTATGGCCCCATCAGAGTCTCTTCCAGCTACTCTACCTTAGAGGGTATCCTTCCCTGTCTGGCACATCCCTCCCTCCCTAGTCCCTGCTCATCCTTGAGTTTCAGAGCTGAGTTTCTGCCTCAGTCCCCTCTTCCCAGAAGAGCACACGGACTCTGTTCTGGAGTCATTCTGGCACCTCTGGGTAAAAGCGACAATCCAGAGGCTCCTGTGGCCCTAGTGACTCAGAAGCTTGCCTGCAGAAGGGAACTGGATGTGGGCCCAGGTGTGATAAGTCCTGTAATATACTGGTGTCACCTGAGTAATCTTTTAAAATCCCATGATACTTGGGGCCCCTGACCGCACCCCTGAGTAGTCAAATCAGGGTCTGTGGATAGGACTGCTTGGCCCCGTTTTATTTTCTCAGGTGGTTCCAGTGGGCACCCAAGACTGAAGCTGTCCGGGTTGGGGACAGGGCACTGTGTGTGAAGGCATGTGGCTCGTTCTACTTCTCACGGAGTCCTTGTGTCGCATGATGTTAACGGGGCCGTGAGATGCAGAGCCGATGATGCTTGACAGGGTGACTGAAGCACAGTTAATAAAAACTCAGGGTCAGAAACTGGAGTTCAACCTGAAGACCCAAAAAGCAAAACAGCCAGCCACTGTTACCTCAACCTCAGTCTGAAGTGGCAATCCTACCTCCCAGAATCTCAGAATGAGACTCTGAGAACTGTCTTCCCCCGTTTTATATTTTTCTCTAGGGCTGAGATTAAAGGCATGCACCACCTAGTTCCTATGGCAACTAGTGTGGCTACTGGGATTAAAGGTGTGTGTCACCATAACCTGGTCTGTAAGGCTGACCAGTGGGACTGTTTTACTCTTAGATCTTTGCCCTGGGGTTGGCAATACCCCAGATGTGGCTCCTTGAATCATCACCTGCCGTCCAACTGTCCCCTGGCCCTTTGCAGTTCCAACAGCCTGGAAATGGGCAGCCTTCAAAGAGTGCTGGGGCAGGGTCTCTGGGTAACACCGGCCCCTCCCACTAACCAGGGAGGGGGAAAGCAGTAGAAGGGGGCCATGGTGGTGGGCAGTAGGCCCAGAGGTTGTAGGTTCAGCTCCACGCCTGCCTCCAGGCCAATAGGAGGGTGTCATGGGACTTCCCCAGTTGCTGGAGAGGAAGTTAGTCTCGGAGCCAAGCCCTGCTGCAGGAAAGTTCACGCTTATCTAGGAAAAAAAAGTGAGCCCATGAAAGCCTGTACTTGCTCCCATCCCAGTCCCTTTCTGGGGACTTCCTCTCTGCTAGGAGAATCCTGGTGACCAGAGCCATGACTTTGTGGGGAAAACCTAGCCAAATCTATCTAAAGAAGAGATTTCATTAAAAGAGCTCAGATAAAGGAGTCAAACAGACATCTCTCCACAAAAGAAATAGAATTGGCCGCAAAGTATAGGGCAAGACTTTCAGCATCACCAATCACAAAAGAAATGCAAATGACAATGACGCAGTTACCTGACACCAACTAGAGGGACGGAGCTTTTGAAAAAGAAAAAGAAAGCAGGCGGCGTTAAAAAGATGGAGGGGATGTAACTTGGTGGGGGAGCTTGCCTAGCATTCCTGAGGCTCCCAGTTCAACCCCCAGCACTACAGGAAAAAGAAAGCTAAACAAAGATCGCTGCTGACCCAGGGATGCTCTCTCAGGTTATACACAAGCCTTCTGGGACTGGCCGTTTGATGTGTGTACCTGCTGGCGGCAGTCCTATGCACGGTGGCTGAAGGGGCTCTAACAGGCACGGGCAAGGCAAACACTGCAGACAGGTTTGGCCCTTTTACCCCCTTTCCTTTCCCTTGCTAAAACCCCTTATATTCCTAAAGCTAGCCCCCAAGGTCTATTCCCATATTTGGACACCAACTCGTTCCTGAGACAAAACGCCGAGGTCCAGCGATCAAAATTCATTATTTGACTTCACTGGCTAACCTGCCCAATCAGGATTTACCAACGCACCTGAGCACAGAGTCCCTCTTTTTCCCAGTAAAGACTCACACCTGCAGAAACACCTCTTGCATCTCTTGCCTTCTTGATTGCTTGCTTGCTTGCTTTGGCTGCTGTAGCCTTTGCAGCCTCTCCCAGCCTCCGCCCCACACTTGCCCCTTCTGGGTAATAAATCTCCTTTGTGGTGAGAATTTGGTGTTTGGGTTTGTCCTGTACCGATTCCAGGGGCTGGACCTCCCTTTCATCTTTCAATGGCTAAATGCAACTTGTAGCACATCCATAGATAAAATAGTATTCCCTTGTGAAAAGGAATGAACTGCTTATACATGCTGAGGGAGATGAGCCCTGAAAAATGGCCGGTGGAAGAAACCAGACACCAAAGGATGAATGTCACATGATTTCATTTATAAAAAGTACTCAGAACAGGTGAATCCACGGAGAAAATCCAGGTTGAAGGATTCAAGGCCTGGGTGAGGGGGCCCCTGGGAGCAATGGCAGAGGATTCCAACAAGCCTGGACTCGGATAGAAGCCACATGGGATTGCATGTGCCCGAGGTTTGTGGAGGCTTTGAAGGCTTTGTGGTTCTGAAATGTGTGGCTTTCAGACAGATGGAACCACCACCTGTCAGGTTGGCATCACCGAGAGAAGCGACAGTGTCAACTCCAGAGAGCAAGAACGGCAGGAGTTAGCCAGTAACTTTCATGTGCGGTCTTTAGGGCATAAGAGATGCATTCCATAATGTTCGCCAGTGGGTTTTCATGGGGAAGGGGAGAGGAACTATATATACTTTCTCAAGCTTCTGCTACAAACTAGATACCATGTTAGCCACCACCCCTGAAAGCGTGTTGGCTCCTGCTGGCCAAAAGTTGCTTGGGGGAGAAAGACTAACAGGAGGTGTTTGGTGCAGTGGTGGGGTCAAGGTAAGAACTCTGGATGTGGAAGGAGATAGGCAAGGAGGCAGGTTACAGCAGGAAGGACAGGGGCTCAAAGGAGCCTCTGGAGGGTGAGGTGGGTGGGGAGAGTTTACCATATGGGCAGGAGAGGCACCCCAGCCAGCTGTCATGGTGGCTGTATCTTGTGGACACTTTGGTGTCTCCCACTTCTTCCCCTGGCCCACCGACTGCAGCTACAAAGCAGACTGCGGCTCCGCTTGTGGATGGCTTCCCGCATCAAGCAACTCTAGGCTGCCGCGATTTGTGCTTCAGAAGTTAATGCTCCTGGGGGGTGGCCCTCTGTGAACAGGAGGTGACAACTTCTCTGGGAAAAGCAACTTAGGGAAGGAAGGAGTTCTAGCTTCATTTCTGTTGCTGTGATAAAATTTCCCGATGGAAGGCAACGTAGTGGGGAGAAGGTTTATACGGCTAATAGCTCCAGACTGCAGACCATCACTGAGCAGATGTGAAGGCAGTGTCAAGCGGCTATTCACTCCAGACTGCAGAGCAGAGAGAAACTAAATGCATGATTGCTTGTTTTCTCCTTTATTATACTTTCAGGACCCCTTTGCCTAGGGAATGCTGCCCTACGTCAATTAGTCAAGACAATCCCCTACACATAAGCCCCCAGGTCAACTTGATCTAGATTAGTCCTCAAGTAAAGCTCTCGGTGATATTTTAGGTTGTGTCGCATTGACAGGTAAAAGGAACCCTCCCAGAAAGGTTTCTGTTTGTTTTGTTTTATTTCCATTTTCCTGAGACAGGGTTTCTTTGCGTAGTCTCAACAAAGCCTGTGTAGCTCTGTAGGTCAGGTTGGACTCCAGCTCACAGAGATCCACCTGCCTCTGCCTCCAGAGTGCTGGGATTAAAGGCGTGCACCATCACCGCTGGACATAAGGTTTGTTTTGCCTCAGTTTGGGAATACAGTCCTTTATGCCAGGAAAACCAAGGTGGTAGGAATGTGAGGTCCTAGTCACAGGCATACCCAGTCAGGAAGCAAAGAAATTAATGCTGGTGCCAAACTCCCTTCCTCTGTTTCACTCAGATTTAGACCCTAACTTATTCTGCAGTTCCTCAGAAGGTCCTGGAAGTGCCAAGGCCCAGTGCCCCCAGCAGTACCCAGTCCAACCACACACCTTTTCTGGATCCACTTCCCCTGTCTCTCACCTCTGTTTGGGTCTCCTTCCATGTAAGGCACCTGTGTGCAAGTCTTTGTCTGAGGTGAACCCAAACTAAGACTGCAGGAGTAGAGGGTTTGAAGTCAAAGGAAATGGAGGGACCCCAAACAGGATAAGCAGATGGTGTGGTAGTCTCAAAAAGTAGTCCCTGGATCTCTCCGTGTTGAGGCTGCCGGTGTCCTCCCAGCTTATTTGCTGGAATGGCAGGGTGATGATGGCTCAGGGCTGAGGGCTGACGGCTGAAGGCTGTGGGCAGATTGAGGCAGTAGAGACTGAGTGAGTGCTGCTTTGGGGAATCAGGAAGAGCCAAGGAGAGGGTCTTTTAACTTTCAGACTTTCCCTTTCTAGATACCCTAATTCTGGATGCACTCTGCCCCCTGCCCTCCACAGAGAGACCCAGGATCCTTTGGGAGCGAGTGTTGTTTTCTAAATTTTCTTCTGGAGTTCTTCCCGATGAATGTTCTGACACTCAAAGGCCTGTAACCCTTCCGAAGCGGGATCCGTCCTCTGCAGTGTGACAGCCCCTGTACCCATGCTGTGCTTGGAAGTGCTGTCGGCTGCTTTCAAGTTGGCCTTCCACATCCACCCAGCCATCCCTAGCAGCCGATGGCAAAAAAGGAGATGCAGACATAATATAGGTATGTGTCCCCAGTCAGTCAGGAAGCCCATGGTGCCCCAAGTCTGGGATGTAGAAATCAGATCTTCAGATGAAACCTCAGGTGACAAGCTAAGTTACATGCTTCCAGAGGAGAAGGAGCAAAGGAATTCCTCTCTCCTGTCTGGACCCATGGTTCCTGGGAGCACAGAGGGGCGCAGTAAGGAGCCAGGCGCTGTCATATCAAGTAGGAAATGTCCTCTGGTATGCCTGGGCCCCACGGCCTCAGGGCCTCTCAAAGCAGCTGAGGGTTGGCCACCCCATGCCGATCCTAATTCTGAGGCAGGAGGTCCATGGGCTAGAAGGGGTAAGAGGTGAAGGAGGAGAGAGAGCCGATGGGGTGGCTTCCCCTCTGCAGGGACTGAGGAGAATAGCCCTGCCTACAGGATAACAGGGGATGGAGGAAAGGGATGCGTGGTGTGTGTGTGTGTGTGTATGTGTATGTGTGGTATAAAGATATAAAAGACCCTTCGGGATCAACAACATACGTCAGCTTCGTGAAGTTAAGACAATAAAACTGTAACTTTTTTATTAAAATTAAAAGTTTGAATAAACAGGAAGCAGATACATACTGATTGTAAATTTCAAAGTACAGTCAAACAAAGTACTTTTGTTGTTGTTGCTTTTTAAAATTGAAATAATGTCTCACTCTGTAGCCCAGGCAGGCCTAGAGCTCATTATGTAGCCCAGGCTGGCCTCAAGTCATGGCAGTTCTCCTGCCTCAACCTCCCAAGTGTTGAAATTATAAGTGGGAGCCACCATGCCTAACCAATAGGTGCCTTTCAATAATCTTTATAACCATTATTTATTTTTCGAGGTGTGAGCACATGCTATTGCATGAATGTGGAGGTCAAAGAGCAACTTTTGGGAGTCTGTTCTCTCCTTCTCCATGTGGGCCTAGGGAATTATACTCAGGACATCTGTGTTAGTGGTGAGCACCTTTACCCACAACATCATCTCCTCGCTGGTCCCTGAGAAGTGCTTCAAAACTTTTTTCTTTCAGAACTATTTTAATCACATGCATGAGTGTTTCTGAGCACATGAGTGTAGGTCGCATGGAGGCCAGAGGCATTGGATCCCTCTGCAGATGGAGTTGCGGATGGTTGTTACCTGCCCGATATGGATGCTGGGAACTCAATCCAGATCCTCTTTGAGAGCAGCAGGTGCTCTTAACCACTGAGCCATCTCTCCAGCCCCAATAAGTGTTAAGGATAATTCTAAGATGCTCAGGTCTAGGCCTCTGGGGTTTTGTACAAACTTTTCTGTGCCACAGGGATCTTCAGCAGAAGACTGTGAAGCACCAGTTCAGGCCAGTGGCGTGCTGGTAAAAAGCTCTCAAAGAAAAGCAAGTCATCCATAGCATTTTCCCAGCGATGTGGTGTGAGCACTCTCCCATGGCCAGCTGCCATCACCAATGGCACATTGCTGAATCCAGGGTGTTAGGAAGAGATGCTCATGACCTGCCCTCCCAGGCCAGCATGAGCCACAGGATCCCTCTAATGCCAGCCCAATTCCTTCCCAGAAGGACGGGCACCCATATAGAAAGACCACCCAAGGTGACAGACATCAGGGAATCAAGGGCAAAGCTGAGCCCCTGACAAAATGCTCTTTTCTTTGTCCCATACTAATGCATATTGTCCTTCACCCTGCTCAAGAATAAGTGAAGTTTATACTAACCCAGAACCTTCCTTTTATATTTTAAAGTTGTGTGTGTGTCCATATACATGCATGTGCGTGATGTGTATATGCTTGTGTGCATGCATGTGCGTACGTGTGTTACTTGTGTGTGCATGTACACACAGCCTATTAGCATTTTCCTTTGGTATTCCTCTGTGACGAACACACATCTTACCTGCCCCAAACTGGCACCTTTATCCTTCTGTCTCAGTTCAGATGTCACCTCTTCAGAAGGCCTCCGTGTCCTTTGCACATTCAGTCCTTCATCACAGAGCCCTGCTCATTTTGTGCCCGGTATAACTTTAGCACCTGGCATCCAGAGAAGAGCTGACTCCTGTTGCTTTAAGGTGGGACGCATGGCGCTTCCTCCAGCAGGCTGTGTGTAAAGGCTCCCCACTGTCTAAGAGAGGAGCAAGGCAGAACAAAGAGAGGTGGCTGGTCCAGGGCACAGTGAGCAGACACAGACTGCAGCCATTGCCTCAGGCTCTGTTCCTGGCGTTCTTGCTTTTTTCTGTTACTGTGTATCAAATTATTCCTCAAACTAGAGTCTCAAGACACAAGGTTTCATTATTTTATTTTTAATAGTATCCCTTGCTGTTCTGGGAAATCCAAGCTGCCACTTGCAACCCCATGGAGTTCGTGCTCCTCCGCTGAAGTCTAGTGAGAACTGTCTGTGTGATAAGTAGAGTGGCAGAAAGGTTTCAGAGTCACTGCTGATGGCCCTGTGTGCAGAATGACCAGTGTCATCCTCTTCTAGGTGTCACAGTTCATTTTGTCACAGTTCATAGTGACCTCAGAATGAAAGACGGTTACTCAAGCAGGATTTACTGGGGCGCAGGCGTGTGCGTGTATGTGTGTGTGTGTGTGTGTGTGTGTGTGTGTGTGTGTGTGTGAAATTTTCCGAGTATTCCCACTTAGGCTCAGTGGGCAGCATGGACAGTAGTAGTCCCTTTGCGGTTGCTGGTAGCCTGCATCTGTCTTCTGTCTACATACATCTGTCCTTTCTAGAATACCATAGGACTGAAACTAGAACGCAGTCATCTGGGTCTGGCTTCTTCACATTTAGCACAGGGCGTTCGGCTTCGTTTGTACTTTTGCCTGTTAGGCTCTTTGTCTTTCACGGCATGGCTGTCCTGCCATTTACCCCAGGCCTGTTTCCCAGCTCTAGAATTCTTTAGATGAAATGTAAATAGAGCCTAACGAGACAAAGCAGATGAGACTGAGAGCTAATGATCTGGCTGGGAATGGAGAAAGGGGGTGGGGCCATCTCACGGCCTTGGAAGCTCCCGTGTACAGTCTGGAAGATTCTTTGTAGCATACTGTAAAGTCTGGTCCTGATGCTTAGAGACAGGCCGTTTCTATTTCATTGTCCCTTTGGTTTTGTCTTGGGTTTCCTACTGTAATAGACAGGCTATTCCCTATGCCTGGGACACTTGGCTCTGAGATATCCAGAAGACTCACTCTCTCTATCCCCACATCTCTGCAGAGGCTTCACATTTCCTGAGGCTCCTGCTGCCTCTGCTCCAAACCGAGCTCAGGCTCATTCACCCTCCCTTCCCCTGTCCAGTCTGTGCTTATGGCCTCTGACTCTGCCTAGCCTGCTAAGCAATGGATTACTCACTAGGCTACCTCCCTGCTGGAAGGTGAACTCTGGGTGGTAGGGACCTTTGTCTTACTTTCTTTTCCTGTTGCTGTAGTAAAGCGCGCTGACAAGAAACAGCCGTAAGGGAGAAAGGGCTTATCCATCTTATAACTCTGGGCTATCATCCGTCATTGTGTGGAAGTCAAGGCAGGAACTTGAAGAAGCCAGTCACACCCACAGTCGAGAGCAAAGAAGATTGAAGCATGTGTGCTACAATGTAGCTCACTTTCTCTTTTAGACAGTCCTGGACCCAAATCCAAAGAAAGGTGTCACACTGTTTTAACATGGGTCTGCCCACATGAATTAATGTCATCAAGTCAGTTCCCCTAGACGTGCCTGCTGGCTAACCTGAGCTAGCCAGTCCCTCACTGAGACTGTCTTCCCAGGTGATTTGACCATGTGTCAAGCTGACAATTAAAACTACCTCTATCTTCAATGCCTGGAGAGTGCCCGGGAAACTGCGGATCAATAACACTGAGTGAGCTAATGACAACGGAACCTCTGCTGACTGCTTCACTTGCTGGCTTTGTTACCTTCACATTCACCACCTGGACTCTCTGACCCCGGGCTTCTCCTCTGGAAAACAGTAACAACGACAAAGCCTTCTCCACAAAGCCCTGGTAGCCGCATGAAAATAAGTATGTATTGCAGGCTAGAAAGTATGGCTATACTGTCTTCCTTTCCTAGGATGCTATAACTATTACCACAAGCTAGGTCGCTTTGGAAACAGAAATGGACCACACAGTTCCAGAGGCAAAGTTTCAAATCATGCTGTCAGCAGAGCCTACTCTGCCTGGTCCTCGCAGTGAGAATCTTTCCTCGCCTCTTCCAGCGTCTATTAAACACTGCAATCGTTGACTCTCTCGGTTTGTTAGCCAGCTTTTCCGCCGTTGCTGAGCCTAACCTCAGTTTCTTCTTCCTCCTCCTCCTCCTCCTCCTTCTCCTCCTCCTCCTCCTTCATTTTTTTAGTGGCGTCATACTTTCCTTTGGCCCTGACATCCTGGCTGTTTCTCAGGCTGGTAGGCACAACACCCTTTCCCCTGTCACTGAACTCTGTACTTAGTGATACTACCTTGTGGATTCTACAGAGAACATTCAAGCAAGGTTGGTTCAAATTCAGTTTTGGCCAGCTCCTCAACCTCTTGGAAGACAGAGCCTGGGAAGTAGTCTTTTTGGCAAGGACTCAGACAGAGGCAACTTTAGTTGGGAGATGACCTCAGAAGATATAGATAGAGGTTGGGAGAGGGAGAAAAAGGACCCAGGTGTCCTTAGGAAGGTGTTTTAAGAATCAGGCCATCCCTACAGCCATAGCTCCATCTCAGAGGAATCCTGGGAAGCAGTGTGGTTCTGCCCTCAGGATAAACCTGGAGGGAGAGAGGGAGATGGGCATCCTCCTGGGGTGCCCTTTCTGGTGCCCTGTCTATGGGCTCAGAGGAAAGTTTTACATGAATAGAAGCAAAGGAGTCGGTAGATTTTGCAAACTGCGGGGATATCAGTGTTTGGGAATGGTCCTTTCCAAAGAGGTGCTCCATTCCATCCACACGTGTTGTGGGGTGTCACCTGGTCACCTGTGAGGACTGAAGCTGTGATGCTGGGCACGACAGAACCAGCCCCTGGCCCCCGGATTGTGGTCTGGAAGGAGATAGGGGTACTTAGATGGGCTATTGCTTGGCCTTGCTGGGAGGGGCTTTAGAGGAGGGGAGGCAGCTGGAGGTACTGGGCATTTGCAAAGGTCAGTCCCTGTGTAGGAAAAACACGGCTTCGGAGGGGGCAAATGGAAAGAGAAGGCTCATGCCGCTGGGGGCCCTGAATGGGAGTGGGATGGGGAAGCAGGAGAGAAGGAAGCTATAAATGTCAGGTTGAGGACAAGGAGAGTTTCTGAAGTGTCCAGCATGGGCATGGCCGAAGCAGATCTGGGCTTGGAAAAGCTTTCTCTAGTGTCTGTGTTAACAGTGGGCTGGAAGGGCTGTGTACAAGATTGGCAGGGGGGTCTCCCAGCTCTTTTGATCCTGCTGTCAACTTGGTGACGTATTTGTGCGTGTATGTGTGTGTGTGTGTGTACATATCTGTGCATGTACACGCTCCTGTGTGTGTGTGTATAGGGGTATATATGGAGGCTGAAGGTCAGCCTTGGGGATCCCCTTTTCTAGTTGTCTGCCTTATTTTTTGAGACAAGGTCTTTCATTGGACCTGGAGCTCATCGGTATAGCTAGCTGGGCTGGTGAGTGGAGGCTGGGCACCCACTGTCTCTGCCCTGCTGGTGCTGAGATTACAGATGTTAGCACCACACCCAGCTTTTACAGGAGCACTAGAGATAGGCTCCATGCTTGTGTGGTGAGCACTTAACGGACCAAGGCTTCTCCCCAAGCCCTCTGTCTTCACCCCCTGTGCTCTGTGCCACTGTATGAGTGTCTGTTATTTATATATCCCCCTGTGGATGGGTACTCGGGCTGCATCCAGTTTGGGGTCTTATGAGCAGTGTTGCTATGGATATTCTAGCAGGTGTCTTAGGAGGCTCATAAGCAGCACCAGCATCCTTTCTGCTAGGTGCATGGTGACCATAAGCAGGATTCTCAGGAGTCAGTGTTCAAAGGAGGTCTTCCAGTTTCTCCCCCACTCTTAGACAAAAGGAAACATTAGAGGCCGTGTGGTGATTTCCTTATACTGGACAGTGCTCTGTTAACTGTCCACTGGACTGAAGCGCCTGGGAAAGGGGCCTTTGGGCATGCATGTGGGAGTGTGTGGAGGTGGGGATGCCCTCCCTCTGTGGGTAGTGACAGTCCCTACATTGTGTAAGTAGAGGAAGGAAGCTGAGCAGGGACAGACATCCACCTTGCTCTCTGTTCCTGATTGTAGATGTTATATGACTAGCTCCTTTAAGTTCCTGCCTCCTTGACGGACAGTATCTTGGAGCTATGAGCCAGAATAAACCCTGTTGTGGAGTACTAGTTTAAGGTGTGTCACATTCGTTTATGCTGTGGAACATTTGGTTAATGATACAAAGATGTGCTACATTCTTTTATGTTGTATTTGTTTAGCTCTGTGAAGCTGTGTTACTTTGCCTGTCTAAAACACCTGATTGGTATAGTAAAGAGCTGAGTGGCCAATAGCTAGGCAGGAGAAAGGATAGGTGGGGCTGCCAGACAGAGAGGATAAATAGAAAGAGAAAAAGAGAAGAAGGGGTAACAAAAAAGGAGAAGGAGAGAGGATGCCAGGGACCAGCCACCCAGCTGCACAGCAAGCCACGGAGTAAGAAGTAAAGAAAGGTATAGAGAATAGAGAAAGATAAAAGCCTGGAAGCAAAAGGTAGACAGGATAATTTAAGAAAAGCTGGCTAGAAACAAGCTAAGCTAAGGCCGGGTATTCAAAAGAAAGAATAAGTCTGCATGTATTTATTTGGGAGCTGGGTGGCAGGTCCCCAAAGAGCATAAGAGTTAAAAAATAACAATTACAAAACCCTTTCTCCTTTAAATTGCTTTTGGCAGAATATTTTTACCATGGTAATAGGAAAAGAAACTAAGACATTGCCCATAGCTGCCTTCCTCAGGGGGAGGATGTGTTCCTGTCTACATGCCCCTCATTGCTTGCGGATACACACACTCATCGCCCTCAAGCAGAAATGGCCCTCCTGCTCTTTAGGGCTCTAGCCTCCCTCTCCAGTGGTGTGTGTGTGTGTGTGTGTGTGTGTGTGTGTGTGTGTGTGTGTACATGCTGAAGCAAGAAGATTAGGATCGCCATAAAGGATATCTAATTAATTTTTCATTTTACATAAATAATAAGTATTGTCATTTAAAATGTTTAAGTACAAAACTACCCATTATTTGAAACTCGAACTTAAGCGTTTTAAATCTGACCAACTGACGGGGCACTAGTGCATCTCCATGTGATAACAGGAAGTGATGTGGGGTTAGGCAGCCTGCTTGGCCTCTATGCTTACCCCTAAATGCTGCCCTCTGCAGTACAATCTACACAGTCACGGAGACTCACCATCAAACAAAATCTACAGAAAATATGTAGTGGATGAGACATCCACATTTAATAGCACAGTGAATGACTGCCTTTGAAGTTCAACCAATATTTATAACCACTGACTATTAAATATAGAAAGGACTTCAGAGGTCATCTTGGTCATTCTGTATTTGAAACCTTGAGGACCCTGACAGTCCGAGTCCAGCAGGTTTGTGCACATCACTCTGACTGACTCTGTCCAGCTGACGATTCCCCAGGTTTTCTTCACCACTGTTCCTTATAGAATCTCCATGGGACCTTGTATCAAGATCATTTGGATGTGTGTATGTAATTGATAATTTGGCAAACACTGCTGTCTACCTAGCCAACACATTTTCATTACAAACTCATCTCTATTAAAATACTCTTTCAAATTGGGTCATGTGATGTGATTATCCCATACTAATGATTATATTTCGAGGTCTTCATCACACTGCAGATTTCTCACTATTTTCTATGAGGTAATATCCATAGTGGATTCTAATGTGACTTTCATGACTCAGATTATTTTGTTTGCCTGTATTTTCAATAATGTAGTTGAATTTAAATTGTTTCACTTCTTTAAAAGTCTAAAATTCTGATATTTATTGGACAAGTCAGAATTTGAACATTGACTTTGACAGCAACATTGGAGAATAATTATTAACTCTTTGGGTGTGTTAAAGGCATGTGACACATGCTAATATACTGATGAGTGAAATTCTTGAATTTGACTCAAAATTATATATGACAGATACATGACAGTTCTGATATTTTATTATATCTGTTTTGGTATATGCTTATAAATTTCTAGAACAGTTAAAACTGAATTCTGATCTCCAAACTTTAGTCCGTTTAAACAAAGCTTCAATAAAGTTAAGGCATAAAAATAAAAGATTGTAATGTTCATATTTAAGAATAGAGGCAGTGTCTGGGCAGAGGCAGTTTACTGTTCCTTGTCGGCCATGCAAACCTCAGGCCAGATAATATCTTTGGGCCTCAGTTTTCTCATTATGTAAAATGAGAACATCATATTATGTGGTTGCATAGAGATTCAGTTCTAAAATTATTTAATTTGCCATCACACTTGGGTGTTAATTCTCCACTGTAATTCTGGTTTTGTATGTGTTTGGTCTTGTATCTTGTCCCATTACAGGAGCAATGAGCTGAAGTCTGGGAGCAGTTGATTTGACTCAAAATTACTGGGGATGAAACACCACAATATTGTTTGCTTCCTGTAGTGTTTATGTATATGAATTTATTATTTAATCATCTCAAATTGGTTGATATAATTTACTGATATTATCTACTGAGCAATGAGCTATAGAAATTATCCCTTTGAAACACTGGCATTTTTTTTTCATGTGATGCTATAATAATTTTTAAATTCAAAGAGTATTTTGGTACTTATTATTCCAAATTTATATTATATTCCTAGTAGCTTATTTATCCAGCATTTGCCGTTTTATACATCACTAGCTTTTAAAATTAATTATTGCACACTTCTCATCTCAAGGAAGACTGTCTTTGCTCACACTTCAGTAGTCTGACACATACAATGCAGGTTGTAGCTATGCCATTTTGAGAAACAAGAGGAACTTTGGAATATGTGAACCTCAACCTTAACTCACAACAGGTCTGTGTCTTTGAAACTTCTATCTGAGCATGAGGTTTCTTTACAGTTCTGTAATCATAGCAAAACATTTGCTTATAAAAACTAAGCAAATGGGCACTACTTCATAGTAACACTTCATAGTAATACTAAACTGAGAATTATCTCAATGTCACATCAAAATTAATCCATTCAACAAATGTTTAATAGATATCTTCTAGGTGTATTAATTTTGAAAGGGGATTTTATGGTAAAGAAGACTTAGAAGAAATTACCAGAGGACACAGGTTTCCAATTTTAAATTGATTTATTCATCAGAAGATGTTATTAAGAACCAGTTACTTATTCATACACATCGGCCTCCTTTTGCATAAATACTTCAAAATTACCATAATTAATTCAGACTCCCAACTCTGGCCCTCATAAAGTGAAGTGACTATTTTAGTGGAAGTCATAATGGAACAGTATCCTTAAGAAACTTGTTATTACTGTTTTCAAAACTGATCTCTGCATACTCAGTATTGCTGCCATCATTCTTTTTCTTTTAATCAATAACCCTCTGGGCATAACTTTGTCTCTTTATGTTCTCTGTGTAATAATTGTTATGGTTTGGATATCACAGGCTCAGGTATTTGACCTTGCTGGTTGCACTGTTTCAAGTGTTGCGTGAGTTTTCAGAGGTGGGCCCTAATTTCCCAAAGCACATTGCTGGAATGACGCATTACAACCTGATCACCGTACAGGTCCAGGTTTTCTGCTTTCTGGCCTTCCAGGCTGTGAATAAGCCATGCTGCAAACTTCTGCCACCACACATGGTACTACCTGCCACCCTGCCTTCCCTACCATGATAGAATGTCTCCTTTCAAAGCACGAGCCCAAATAAATACTTTGTCCCTTAGGTTGTTTCTGTTAGATACCATGTCACCATAATATGAAGAGTGACAACGTAGAAAAACTTCGTGTTTGGTGTGGGTTTCTGACCACATGCTGTATAGGCCAGCTCTCTTCTGGCTTCCGTGGGCACCTGCACTCATGTGCACATATCCCCCTACACACACACACACACACACACAATATAAAAAGTAAAATAATAATTTAAAAAATTAAAACACCATGTTAACAATGACTTAGAGGGGAACAGGGACTCCATCAGAAATTGGGCCAAAGGCCATTTATGTTGTATTTCTGTAAAGACTCTGCCTACCTTCTGTCTTTTTCCCTGGAATATTGAATGAGGCTGAATTAAAAACTAATGGGCTCATTTTCTTAGAAGAAGGAATTTCAAGACAGCATAGCAGTTAACCTATGGCATGGTTAGTATGCAGTGCTTTTAGCTAGGATGACAGTGACAGAAATCAGAACTGGGCAGAAAGATGTGAAGAATGTATAGTTAAGTGAGGAAAGGAGCACTGACCTAACTAGGCAGACTTGCAAGGCTGATGAGGACCAAGCTGCACCTTCAAGTGTTAAGGAGTAGCTAGACCTTTGCATGGCAGCAATGGGAAAAGTGCTCTGGGGACAGGCCCTCCCCACTGACAATTCCAGGCACTAAAACTGAAAAAAAATGAAAAAAATTAAAAAATATTCATCTGAGAGAAGCATATCTGATAAGATAGAGCCTCCAGGGTGTCCAGCAGGAAAACTATCATTTACATAAGTTTTTTCCAGTTCACCACAACTGCACACAGAGGACTCTATACATGTGCTCCAAGGGCGCAGGCTACATCCTGAGCATGCAACATAACTTGGCATCCTCATCCACATAGTGAAGATTTTGCAAGATGCAAAAGTTATTGAGTCATATAGAATTGCACCAAGACTCTAGAAATTTCCTTAGGCTGACCAGTGGGTAGCAGGCTCACATTCCCAGCATGGTGTTCCTGAGTACACTGTCCAGAAATTACAAAGGTAAAAAATGAGTTGTAGTAGAGATACCAAGATGCTGGAGATGCTAAGACTATGGGGTGGAAACTGTAGCCATTCATTGGAGCTGATCCAAGAGAGAGTTCACATATGCTGCTGGCAACAGAGCTTTGGGGATGGGGTTACTCAAGTATGTTGGAGGCCATATGATGTTACCATAAGCTACCAAATGCTAGACATGAAACTACATGGATTGGTGTTTGTCCTTCTGAATTTCAGTCTTTCTTTGGTCAAGTCTTTCCCTATTGTTTTCATTCAGAATGGGAATATTTAGCCTGTGTCATATAAAAAAGTATATACCTTGCCTTTTTAAAATACTACAAAAGATAATTAATCTTAGAAGAGACATTGGACTTTGAACTTTTAAACGCTACTGGGACTGTCAAAGACTATGGACACTATTGAAGTTGGACTAATGTGTTTTATTTTCTGAAATAGCCACAAACTTGTGAAGGCTAAGAGTGGACTATTATTATTTAAATGTGAACTGCTTCCCACAGTCTGATGTATCTGAGCATCTCCCTCCAGCTGTTGTTGCTATTTTACAAGGTTATAGAAACTTCAGGAAGTGGAACCCTCTGATGAAAGTAGCTTGTTAGAGATGGGCTTTATGGGCTATATTCTGGCCCCAGTTCCCATATTAACTCTGTTTCCTGGTCCATCAAAACGTGACCTGCAAGATCTCATGACTCCTTACTCACACTGCTTTTGTCAAGTAACAGAAGTGCTGAAGTTTTCTTTTCTTTCTTTCTTTCTTTCTTTCTTTCTTTCTTTCTTTCTTTTTCTTTTCTTTCTTTCTTCTTTCTTTCTTTCGTTCTTTCTTTCTTTCTCAAAGTCTTTTGAAGGTAAATTCTGCTTGATTTCATAAAGACTTAGAATTTTCTATCAACTATTTATAGGCATTGAATCCAGTAAGTAATAAACATGGCCTATGTCGTCTTTAGCCATATTTCAATAACCGTGTCACATTCTTAACCATGTTTTCTGCCTCTTTTTAATCATGCAATTCTGACTGAAGCCCCCTCATTGTCAGCTATTAGCATTCACCCTTTCTTCTGTTCAGTAGTATTTTTGAGCATCATCTCTGTGTTAGGTAAACCAGGAAATGGGATGAAAATAGACTCAGCAGCCCCCACCACGTGACACATCATTTTCTCTTTATTACAACGATATATTACTAACTAATTACATGGTTTATGCTTGGATTAAACACCCTACCTGTAGTATCTTACTTTGTTGTTGATATATTTGACCAGGATTCCCATCAAACTACAGGAGAACATTAGGATGTAAAAAGAGTTTTGAGCAAATCATTGTCTCTTCCTGACCAGTCCTTTGGTGATGATTTTCTTTTTTAATACTCTACAGTGAGGAACATCTCAAAGCCTTTTCTTAAAGCTAAAATTACTTAAAAATCACTGGTTTCTTTGTTGGCATAGATCTCTAATTCTTCACGTAGCCTGCTCATGAGGAGAGAACTTCATCTCCAATTTCAAAACCCAGTTACCTTTCTTTCGTGGGTTCTTGCTGGCTATCATCTAACTGACTCTTAGTCACCCATCCAACATATATCTTTCACGTGCTTATGGTTAACAGCACTGACGATATAAAAATGAGTCAGATTACTTTTCTTCAAAAGTTCCACTCATTTTCTTCAGACAGGGAGTCCTTTGTTGTGGGTATCTCTTTCTCGATTTGCATATGTGTACTAAATACTTGCTGTATTTCTATTTGTCTTCTAAGGGAAAGAGATTAATTTGGAGTAGTGCAAATCATTCTACTATTTCGTTTATTATAATAAAACTAATGATTCATGTATTCATTATATCCTTCCTGTTGTGATGAATATGGATGTTTGCTCATTTAAAAAAACATTATTAAGTTTTCCTTACTCTTCTTTAATTTCTTCAGATACTAACAGGCTAGGCTTTTCTCTGGGCATAGCTATCACTTTTCTTCATGGTCACATGGAGCTTCACCTGTCTATTAGATATGTGACCGGGTTTCTTTCCAGGATCATCTTTCTGGACTCTACAAATATATCTCTGGATTACATTCTAAATTGTCCTTTAATTTACTGTCAGCTCAATCTTCCAATCTCACTCTAATCCCACTCTGTGAGGCCTCAATCTAGGAGCCCCCCTATTCTCAGTTGTAGTCTTTTGGTGAACCTCCTTCAGTAGGTCCTTCTTGTCCAATGTTAAGGGAACAAACACTTTCCTCTTGGTCAAAAGCAGACAAAGACTGCCAGGCCTTGGTTTTTGTTTTCCTTAATCTTGTATTCATGCAATGCACTTTGATTTTCTTATTTCATATTTTGCAATCAGTAATTTGTTGGTTGTGTGTTCTTTTCTCTTTTTTCTGCCTTTCCATGTAAATTTTCCTCTCCAATAGTCTCCCTCTTTCTGAAGTCCAGCCTCAGAGAGGTATTTGATTAATTTTAAATTATTTTGTTGTATCTGATATAGTTGTATCACCCCTCCTCCATTTTCAGATCTCATCTCTAATCTTTACAGACCATGTAATTTGGTCTCAGTGATTGACCCACATATACTTTTGCTTTTTTTATCTGGAAAATATATAACAATAATAACAACAATATGTTCCGTATTGTAAAGTTGACATTGCTCTGAACATGTAAAATGAATAAGTAGTGCATATTAAGTATCTAATGGACACTGTTACTACCAACAATGCTACTATTATTGTGTCTTCTATTTCATAAACCCTCTTAACTTTATTATTAGTTAATTTCATTTTTTTGCACAATGTATTTGACCATGGTACCCTCTCCCAGCTCTTTCCAGATCAATATCCTGCTGGCCTACCCACACAGCTTTGTGTACTTCTCCCTGTTTCTCCTTTCTCTTCTACTTCTCCTACACACCAAGCCTAAATTGTGCTGGCCATATACTTTTGACTGTGCGGTCTTCCACAAGGGTGTGGTCAAACTCCCAGGGGCCATGCCCTTAAACTCTCTCTCCCAGAAGTTATCCACTGTCAACATCCCGTCAATGAGTAGAAATGTAGCACATATTCGTTAAAGAAGAACTCTAAAAGAGCAAGATTTAAAAATGCAAATCATTCCTATGTCTACTTCTTGGGAATATCACTGCGTCTCCTTTTCTTGTTAAATGCACATCTCTGTGGCCAAGCAGACCTGGACAAAGCTCACAGATAGGGAGTGGTCAGACTCAACTACACATCTCACCTTAGATTATTAATTATTTTTAATTATTTTTCAACTCTCTGCTAATTGACTCTAAGGCTTTTATTTGTTATTTTTTGTTGTAATTATTTTTGGTTTTCTACATTTTATTTACTAACAATAGTGCTTGGTTATTTGGTGCTTGGTTTTAGTGCATAAAGATACTACTACTGCTATTCCAATCAGAATTCTGAAGAGGCTCCAGTGTTTCCCAGGTCTTCCTTGTGGGGACCTACACAGGCAGACTCTCCTTTTTACCCCTAACTTCTGGCAATTACAGATGTTTTACATTTCAAAAGATTTTGGTTTTGCAGCTAGGTGCAGTAGTACACACCTATAATCCCAATGCACAGGAAGCTGAGGTAGCAAACTGAACTCCCATCAACCTCAGTTACATAGCACGACCCTGTCACAAAACCAAACAAACAAAAGATCAAAACAATACAAAACTATTTCACTTTTATTCTATATTATTTTTTGAAGATTGATTTCTTTCAAGTATAATAACTTATTTGACATGAATCTATTTGGACCTAAATTTATTAAATATGAGTAATGACCCTTTAGCCCAAATTAAATGTATTTTAGTATGATTACACTCTTTGGAAAAAAACAGTTCAGGTGTTAACATAGTTCCTTCATCTTCTTACTACTTTTGTCCCCATAATCTATATTTTAATTCCACTTTAAAAGAACATAATATTAAATTTGGAAGAGTGATTTCCAATTCTTTTACCAACCCCTAGTCATGGATCCTCTACACTTCTGTGTTTAATTAGTTACTTATTTACATTTGATTAATTAAATGTGTTCTTAGACAACTTTGCACATGTGCACAATGCATACTGACTATTGCCCTTCTGCAATCCGTGCCTATCTTTCTCCTTCCCACAAATCTCACCCTCTAGTACCTGTCTACTCATTTTGTTTTACTACTCACCAAGATGAACCAGGGTCATCTGTGTGACTGTCGGTTTGCAGCTATCCATTGGGGCCTGCAGGACTCAGTAGTGGGGACACAGCTAAAAACAGTGGTTTTCCCTGTCGTAGAATCTACTGATAGCCAGTAGTATAGAAATTAAGGGTGGCCTGGAGCCCTTCATGCTTCCCCAGGCATGATTGCTGGTAGTGGTCTTGTGTGGGCCTAATGCAACTAACCAAAGTTGATACAAGTTAATTATTGTGATGGTTTTTAGTCTAGAGAATGGTGTTTCACAGACTTTTTTCTAATTTCCTAGTCCTCTGCAACACTGAACCTTAGAGGGGCTGTTATAAACTTTTTGCTGTGATTGGACTCACCGAATTCCCTTGGCTGATCTCAAACTTGTGGCTACAAGTGAGCATCTTGATTCCGCTCCCAAGAATCTGGGGTTATCGGCATGCATCACCTCCATTGTCAGTTTATATTCCCCCTAAATTTTAATCTCCACTAACCACAGACAGAATTCCAGATGGGTATTCATTTCCACTTAAATTTTACTAGGTATTTCCTATAATCTAAACTTATTGTTGTTAAAAACAAGTTTACTACAATATTTTTTGTTTCACTTTTTACTAGGATAAAATATTTTATTTCTGGGAGATCTCCATATTTTTACACACACACACATACGTAGACTCAATCTTTCTTACACTCTCATCAAATTCTGTTTAGTGAGAAGTTTTTGAAATTTTTATTCCTGTATCTTTTAATGGAGATTTGCTTTTTTCTGTATAAGAGCTCTTTTGAATTATCCTTAAAGGAAGGGTGGAGGAAGTGGAGGTATGGGGGTGGGGTGGTGGTTAGAGAGTTGTTTTTTTTTTCAATTTCTATGTTTAGTTTTTTTGTTTTGCAGTTTGGCTTTGCCTTATACTTTGTGCCTGTCAATATTTATTTTTATTTGGTTGTAGAAAAATTTCCTCCCTTTCAAATTCATGGTCTCTTTTTCTTGGTTATTGTTATGTACACATATGCATGCACATGCACACACTTATACATATACATACACAAACACACATACACATAAAACTTGATCAGTCTGTTTAATGGTGTTTCTTGTATGAATATGGCTTCAGGCCTGGCCAGTTGTGAGACTGTGTCTCCTAGAAGTGACAAGGAAGCTTCACCTATGGTCTGTTAACTATATGGTTGCCTTAATAAGACCCGACTGAGCAAATACAGCACCAATACATATGCTACATGGTTTTAGAAAATTTTATCCACTTTCTTTACTCTACATTTTGCATTCTTTTTAAATAAATATACTTGAGAGTTTCAAGTGACTATTTTAAAAATGCTATTTTGTCATCATATTTGAGGTACACTTCTCAGCATCATATGGCCATTTACTAACTGTTGTCTTTGAGTATAGCCACTGTGAAGTTCATTCCCTTAAATGTGCTGTAGTCTCTTTACTTTTTAATTAGTGTATTTTAGTTGGTCTGAAGGTTGTGGTTTAGTGTTGTTTAATAGTGTACATTAACCATAAAAATTAATAGGCTTCATAAATTTTAGTCTCTATTTTTAATATCCAGGTTACTAATATAGTTAGTTTTCTCAGTTACTTATTTGTATTTTACAATTTGTTACAAACATTTGTATTATTGCTCCCCTATGTATCTTTTATTATTCTTAGCATTTTTATGTTGAAACTGTAACATTTCATTTCATCTGGAATGCATCTATTTCTCAATTATCAGTTTGGAGGATGGGTAGAATTTTCAGGATAAGTTTTTATCACAATTTTTGGAGTTTTGGTTTTAGGACTGTTGTAGGTTAAAGGTTGTCAGAAATTATTTGCCTGTACTTCCACTGAGTGTGGATCTATGTTTCCTCTTTAATCTATAAAGTTCTGAAAGACTTCAGTAGAAATGATGCATCCTGATCTCCTGTTTCAGTCATCTGAGAGCCCTAAAGCATTCTGTGATTAGTCTGATTGTCACACTTCGGGCATATGGCAAGGCCTGCTACTCCATGAAGAGAGAGAGAGTAGCAGCCTTAGCTGATCTTCGTTTTGCAACCATGCCTCTAAGCCTCGAGGTTCTCAACCTGTGGGTAACGACCCCTTTGGGGTTGCATATCAGATGTTTACATTAGAATTCATAACAACAGCAAAATTACAGCTAGGGAGTAGCAATGAAGTAATTTATGGCTGGGGGTCACCACGACATGAGGAATTGGACTAAAGGGTCATAGTCTTAGGAAGCTTGAGAGCTAATTAAGAGTCTAAGAAAGGAATCAGATAACTGAGTGAAGCTCTCTGACCCCTCATAATCAACCCAACCACCATCTAAATATCATTCATTGACATCAGCTGAACCAAAATAATCACCCAATTCTGACCTGCTCAAATTCTTTAATCAAAAACACAGTAAACTAATAATCATTGCTTTAAGTGACTGGCGTTTTAGAGTGCTTTGCTATTCAGCAATAGAAAACCCCGAATCTATTTTCCTGCACTCCACCTACTCCCCCGCAATGATAACATATAACCCTCGTAGTTGCTGGTTTTGAGGTCCTCGAGTCCTGACACAAACCATAAATTTGTCTTCAGGTGCTCCTACAGTGCAGCCTGGAGTCCCTGAGTGAAAAGCAGCCTGACCTAGCCTTGACTTCTACGTAGTACCGCCACTATTATCTTTTGCTCTGCCAAAGCCGTTAAGACTCACTCCAGTGAGAACCTGTGGGATTCCTGGAAGTAAATTCATGAAGTTTGGAGCTGCACTAAGATTTTGTCTCCCAGGAGCGTCTCACTTGCAAACGCAGTTTCGTACTGTGTGCCCAGTCATTCATCACAAACCCTATTTACATGCTCTAACTGATTTGTGCCTCCAGAAGCTTGTCTTTTAGATAAGTAGAGCCCAGCTGTTTCGCCTTGGATGTGCCTGTTTCTCTAAATTTAAAAATGGTGGTTTGCCCTGGGTGCTGGGTAGCATTTCCCTGTAGCAACCTAAGAGGAGAGTGTGATTCTAGCTCACAATTTCAGAGGTTTCTTTGGGCAGCTGGCTCTGTTGCTTCAGTTCTAAGATGAGGCAGACTGCCATGGTGTCGGGAATATGCAAGAGAGAAGGCTGTTGGTCACATGGCAACAATGGGACAGCAGAAAAAGAGATGGGACTGAGTCGGGGCAAAGTAAGCCCTGCCCGGGCGTGTGCCCATACACATGGCCCTGCTTCCTTCAGCTTGGCCATACCACCCAAAGTTCCCATCACATCTCAAAATAGTGCCACCAACTTGGTACCACTGGTTTGTGGTGATCCTTCCACATCTAAAACATAACAGCGTGAAACTCTGATAGGTTAAAGAAAGTCAATGTCCTTGGGATTTCCTTGAAATGGTGACAGTGGTGACTTCGGGCTCCTTGTATGACAGAGCACCTGCCAGATGTCAGTCACGTCCTTTTGAATTTTAAGATGTTATGGTAATTTTTGTGACATATCTATTATTGCCAAAAGTTTGGGCCAGAGCCTAGAGCTCTAAAGTTCCGGTGGCCTCTTGTTTAAGTATCTTGAAAATATTTTCTTTGTAATTCTCTTTTATTTTGTGAATCTATCTTTTTGTGAGACTGTTGAGGGCTCTAATATGCACAGAGAAATGTGTCCTAATCGTAAGTGCACAGAAGAGAACTATTTGTCATAAATCGAAAGTCACCTGTCCAACTAGCACCCACATTAGGAATATTAAGTACCAGAAGTAGCTGTCATGCCATCTGTAATGCTATTTCAACTTCACTAATTGCTTCCAGTTCCCCAACACAAGCTTCTCTTCTGGGGTCTTGCTGCATAGTTTGGATTGCTTTTTTTTTGCACTCTGTATAAATGAAGTCATATAGTATATGCTCTTTACATCTAACTTGCCTTTTTAATGTTATTTTTAATTAAGCTGCATTATATGTAGCTATAGAACATTTGATCCTATTGCACGCTGTGACAATTTATTTGTCTATCTTACAATCACTAAAGATTTGCACAGTCTCCAGGACTTTCAGCTAGTTTTATGCATTTTTGTTTTTGCTCATGCACATGTTTTTCTGTTAGGTTTATACCCGAGAGGATTCTAATTATTGGATCATAATGGCTGTTTATTTTGTCATAATGATGAAAATTGCTTTTCTGAATTGCCCTACCTGTCTTCCTTCACTCCCTGAACTCTCTCATTCCATTGCCCCACAACATGATCTAGAGAATAACAAATTTCTTGGTGTTCCATATTGTGACGGAGAGAGGGCCCACTTGTTTTTCCGGCCATCCAGCTAGCTTACACCCTAAATAATCACACAGAAACTGTATTAATTTAAACACTGCCTGGCCCATTAGCTCT
>LOJH01003011.1:6224-17737 GCA_001685095.1 Ellobius talpinus
AGAGAGAGAGAGAGAGAGAGAGAGAGATCAGAGCATCCACAGTGAGCACCCAGCTCTGCCTGTGATCCCAGCCCCTTCACAGGCTCAAAGCACCACCATTCCTTGCTCATGCCTAGGCTGCATTCTAAACCAAGCAACCAATGGAAGGCTCCCGGCGGCAGGACAACTGTCTCATCTTTGAAGCAACATGATTACCTGGCCAAGTGGCAGCCAGGCTGAGTTCAAGTGTAGGACCCTGTGTCTCCCCAGGATCCCAAGACACTTAGACTGGGTTCCCCTGGCTCTGCCTTTTCCTCTCATGCCCTGCTTAGCTTGGGAAGGATTATACGTCCAGAACACAGGCTGGAGTGAGAAGGTCCCCCAAAGGTTTCTTCTCATGATTTTGCCTGTCTCCTCTCTCCAAGCCCAGCATTTGGAGGGGTGGCATTTCTGGGGAGTCATGTATGTATCCATTGGTATTCTGCGCGCCTCCTAAGGACAGGAGCACTTTGGATTGATGGTGTTTGTTTGGAACACTGGACAGGTGCACAATTTCTGCTGATGTCAACACATTCTCTCCAGCTCAGGTTTCTACCAGCAGGGCAGTGCTCGGCAGCCGGGCTGGCCACTGTGAGCAGCTGCTGGAAGGGGCAGGAGGTGGAAGGCCACTAACCTGTCACAAACTGCCTCCTCTGCCCCATGAGACCCGGAACGTTGCTGACTGTTCTGGATACTGACCTGCAGAATGGAGCCAGTGCCCAGCAGGGCATGGTGACTGCCGCACACAGAGGGTCGAACTGTGTCCCCAAACCATGTTCCTGGAACCTGAGTATGCGGCCTTTGGGAAGGAGCGGATTTTGTAGATATGATTAGATTAAGGTTCCTAAAAATAAGAAACTCTTGGGTCTATTGTGAGCCCCAAGCCCAGGGTAGTCATTGTAGCCATTTCCTTCAAGAGAGAAGAGAGATTTGAGACGCAGATAGAGAGAAGCAGGAAGGCAAAGACAGAATGGGAATGACTGAAGGGGACATAAGCTAAGGATCGCCTGAGCCCTGGCCTTGTGGACATCTTGGCTTCAGACTCTGAGCCTCCAGAACTGTAACCTAAGTCCTGCTGCTGTAGGCCACCAGACTCCTGACTATCTGTCAGGCCCTCCAAGCTGAGGGTCAGTCCTGGAAAGATCAGCTTCTCTGGGTGTCTTTTGTAGATCAGCGAATTGTGTGCCTCAGCAGAGTCGGGACTGGGGTAAGGCCCCATGGGCGTGAGCTCCACCATGTTACCAAAGGGGGCTTAGGCCGATGACACACAGAGCCTTGGACTCCTGCACTCTGCTTGATGTGTAATCCCTGGCCTGCTTAGCAGATTCCATCCAGAAGGAGGCAGTAGTGAGCAGAACACAGATCAGTGCCCAGCATCTGTGGGCCAGTGTTCACCACTGCCCTGGCAGCCTCCAGTCTCTGGGGAGGCAAACCTATAGCCATTATACAAACGGCACTGAGCCCATCCAGATCAGTCATGTGGCACCTGTTTTGGGCCTGCTTGTGGCCACCTTCCCTGCCATATGAGGTGCTCAGTCCTGGACCAGCATATAGACCTTCACAGGTGACGTCCCAAGTTCCCATTTCAAAGGACAAAGAGACAAAAAAAATAATAATGCTCCTGTGTGCAGACCCCCTCACTGTCTCTTTTCCCACAGGACAGCTCCAAGCAGAGCAAGCTATTAAGTTTTTAAACAAAGCAGCTGCTTCCTCCCTGCAGGTGGCTCTGGGTGTCCACAATTATCACCTGCCTTTGGGCAATTGGGCACGAAGGCCAGGACTCCAGCACCCGCCATGCCAGGGTGTCCTGCTCCTGTCTTCTCTCCCTCATTGCATCTCTGAGAGGACCTGCTTCCAGGCTTTTGACAATGCAGGTGGATTATGTCCATGGGGCGGCTGGAAGGCTGTCACTTTATTAACTTTTTAGAGTACTCTGGTGGTTAGTGAGCCCGATTTCCTTCTAGACACCGGAGCGGTTTGACCTTATTACCTCCGGGCACAGGCCTGTAATTTCCAGGGTCTCCCGGGCTGATGTAGGCGATTTTCCCATTTCCGGAAAGAGCTTAGTCTCCTCGAGCTCTCGAGATCACTGCCATTTTATACTTTCTAATTCCATTACGCGAATCCGCTCCCGTCCTGGAGATTTACTGAACCGGGATTTCACAGGTAAGCTTATAAACTGCGTCCCAAGAGCTGGCGGCCAGGAAAGCTGGCCAAGGCAAGCAGGCCATGTTCACCTGAGCTCCAGGTGACTTTGTGCAAATGACTTAGGACTGGCTTGGGATGGGGGCCTCTCATAGCTCATGTCAAGAAGGCTCATGGCTCAGCATCCAGATGGCTTAGGTAGCAAGAATTTAAACTCAGTGTCACCGAACACTGCATAAATCTGCTCCCACTGTAAGCAGCATACGGAGCTAGCTCTCCATGAGGGCTGCTCACCCAATGTCATCACAGGAGAACCTGTTCACTCTGCTGTCCCATGCACACACCCCAGCACCCGGACTAGGCTCCTCTGCTGTCTTCCTGCAGCATTGATTTTCGTTTCAACAATAGAGGCTTCTAGGCCAGGGCTGCCCTTGGCCCTAAGCAGAAACCACGATTAACAAAGTTAACAGTTGCTTGTATGTCTGGGACTCCGCCCCAGTGGATGTAAATGGTTGGGACATGCCTGGGTGCCCGCTCTAGAGGATGATCCCGTTCAGGAGGAAGCATCCTCACCCTCCGGATGTGGCCAGCATCCCTTCTTTCTTTCTCTAGTTTCTGATTCACCTGCTAGCATCCAACCTCCTCTCTGTCCCTCCCTATGTGGTCTCTGCTGGGAGTCAAGCTCTCTCAGGGATTTCGGGGGTGGTTTTACTAGCCTTCCTCAAGGTGACTGCTAAGAGGTTGTGGTCCTGGCATTTGGGCTGGCTGCATTGGCTTACAGGGGCTGAGAGTGTGCTGGCTCCTGCATGGAGCTGTGAGGCTATTAGTGACCCCCAAGTATGGCAGAGTCCTTACAAGGCTGCCAAACCTCTAACCAGCTTCAGGATGGGACTGGCCATGAGGAAGACCTATCTGGTAGGCAGATAGCTATAGCTTAGGAACAGTCCAGCCCCTGGACCAGAAAGGGATAGAGATCAACCTCAGGACTGATAATTCAGCCAACAATGCTCCTGCAATGAGGGCACAAGAGACCCTGGACGGAGGCTTTGTAGCACATCCCGCTTAGCTAAAACAGATGTGGGCTGGTCCCAATGCCCCCTTCCCCTGGCAGGAGTCTTAGCGTGGAAAGCTGCAAGTCTTGCTGGACAGGTAACAGGCCCCTTCAGGAAGTGAGGGAAAAAGACATCTCCACAGACTTTTTCATGCTTCTCTAGGGGTCTCCACATACCCACTCCCAAGGCCCCCAAGCTAAGGAGCACCCGTTTCCACCTTCAGCTATAGAATTCTACCCACACATATCAGAAACACCCTTGGTATCACTGCAGATTCCCCNTCTCTGGGAAATTTTAAATCCCCGCATTGCCTCTCCCCTTAATCCACCTCCTTTTCTTTCCTAGAAAGTCTAGTAAGGACATTTTCTTGCTTGCTGCCCACTAGATACTCACAGACTTGAGTTCCATCTGTCACAGGTGTACAGGTGCTCACTGTTGGCAGGGGTTACAGGTCACACAGCCAGACCTTGGCTGACCCCCAAATTGCCTCTGCAGGGACCTCTGGACCTTCTCTGCCCACCTCACCTCACCTCTAATTCCATAACTGAAAACTTCCCTTATTAAAAAAGTTCCTTGCGAGAATGACTGACTCGTCTTGTGACGACGTCCCCGTCGCTCTGAGTGTGGGCTGTGAACCACAAAGGTCAAGAGCAATTCTGTCCTCCATGGCTAACTTCCAGGCAGGGCTGGCTGCCATCTCCCACTACAGGACAGGGGTTATGCCTATCTGCTGTGCCCTCCATGAGAGCCAGGCCTCACTGTCCCCATCTTCACGGGAGCTAAAATTAACCTTTATCTTTGTTGTGTAGCCGTCTGGCCGTGGCCTTCTGTACTTTCCCACCCTCGAGCCAAGTGACATGCATGTCCTGGATGCCAGCTGCTAGGAGGGGAGCCAAGCCTCTGCCTGCTCTGCTTCTCTAGCCTTCTGTGCCAGCATCCTTCTCCCAACAGCCCCCACCAAGAGTCCCTGGATGATGCTGTCCTCTTCCCTGCCACACCCTTCTCTTTTTAACAACTTTATCCGGTCCCTTCTTGCTCCCTCCATGGTCATGAGGGCAGCATGACTTCCATTTTCTGAATCATCTGCTCCTCCCCTCCTGGTTTCACCTCTCCCTTCTCCAGTTTAGCTGTTGCCCGGTTGAACAGAGTCCCCACCCATTAGTTATACGTTTTGGTGCTGTGCGAAAACACCCAGCATAAGAAAATGTCAAGAAGAAATGTTTGTTCCTGGTTACAGTTTTAGAGGATTTGGTCCACGGCAGTGGAGGGGCTCCAGTGACACAGTTCACATCATAGTGGGCAGGAAAGAGAGAAAGGATCACAGGAAGAGGCCAAGGCAAGGTGGAGCCCCAGGACACATCCCCAGGTATCTGTATCTTTCTGCTCAGTCCCCCTTTGCTCTTCGCCACCATTTAATGTACCATCACGTTACAGCTCTGGTAAGTGATGAACCGTGGGTTAGGTGAGATTTCTCAGGATCCACCCACTGCCCCGAAGCCCATCAGATGGCAACTCGGACCCCCAACGAAGGAGACCATGGGGACCCTTCACATTTAAACAAGGTTCTTTGCAAGGAGTTAAGGTGCAGCCATCCTGGGTTAGGTTGGACGCTAAGTCCAAAGGTATCCTTCTAAGAAGGGAGGTTCCTATGCAGAGATACACACGCACAAGCACGCATGCATGCACATATGCATGCACACATGCACATATGCATGCACACATGCACACGCACACAGATGCACACACAAGCATGCACGCACACACACTCATGCACGCACATACCCCACACGAGATGGTAAAGGCTGAGATTGGAGCGATGTGGCCACAAGGAAGTGAGAAGCTCTGCTGGGCCTCAGCCCTGGAAAGTGTTAGCCTGAGAGAGCAGACAGTGAGGGAAACACAGCAGGTCTGTGCCAGGATGTCAATCAAGGCATGTCTGAGAGATGTCCCTATCAAGGAGCCAACTGACAGCCTCACTCCTGTCCTGGCCTCGAAACGTGATCAAGCAGCTCAGACACGTGGTTAGCAGTGAATGCAAGTCCACAAAACCACAGCAATCACGACCTTGTTCATCACACGGCCATGGCAACCTCCCCGCACCAAGGGTCATCCCAGATTGCCCTCAGCCCATTCTGTAGACTGCCCAGTGTCCAGTGCCAGGATGTTGGGGCTGAGAGTCACCATTCCTCCTGGACTCCAGAGCCCAGGACTAGCCAACTCTGAAGGGCCCCATGCAAAATAAAAATATAAAAATATGCATTTTATCACTGCCCCTTCCCGCTACCAAACTTCTCCGAAGGGACCCTGGAGTCTCCTCCCTGAGGTAAGACGATGCCTGAGCCAGGATTCCAGAGCCTGCATTCTCTTGGATTTTCCTCCTACCATCCATCCCAGTTGACATTATGACCCTACAGCCAACTCTGGGCAAAACCGTGAACCCCCTGGACCTTGCCTCCTTATTGAGGACAGTGAGGACATGCACCATACAAGGGCACAGAGCCACTCGAGAAGATGTGAGCTTCAGAAAGGAGGCCTGTGCATGAAGGATGCCCGCCTACTGTGCACAGAGCCCTAGCTTCCCTCCCCAGCTGTGTGTAACCCAAATGTGGTGGTACATACTGGTGACCTCAGCGCTGGGGTGGTGGAGGCAGGGGGATCAGAAGTTCAAGGTTGCATTTGGCCTTACAGCAAGTTTCATACAATCTTGGGTTACATAAGACCCTGTTTCAACAAAAGAAAACTACACACACACACACACACACACACACACACACATATCCCTACACCCCAAATTAAATGTAAGAAATGGCAAAGGTCTCACTGCTATAGACCCATCAGGTGGCTGGTCCCCAGGGCTCCCAGGACTCCCCAAGGAGTGGCTACAGAAAAAGACTGGCAGCAGCCTCTAGCCAGGGAGGGATCCTGGACCAGGAGCTGTGTCAGCCCTTTTCATGTAGCAGCGTCTCCAAACACTCCCAAGGCCGGGATAGGCTCACTGATTTCCTATGAGAACACCGAGGCTCAGGGGTGATAGCACTTGCTGGAGCCACTAGGCCAGTGAGGAGCGGGGCTAGGGAGGGCTCAGGTTCTACAGTCAGTACCAGCCTTGAGGGTGTGAGCGGCTCCCTGTTGGCAAGCAATAGCCCAGACACACACTCTGAGAATAAACCAGAAGTCGTAGCCTAGACTGGCAACCACCCCCCAAACCACCTCCACTGCTGGCAGGAGGGGCCTGTGGATGAGGGTTGCCCCGGCAAAGGTCCACATGCCCCATCTAAGGATGCCTGCAGTCTGGTTATCCTGTCTCTGGCAACAGCTCATTTCTCAGGTGGGTTCAGTCCTAGGTTCCTTGGGTGATATACTATTGAAACCACCATTTACATCATTTATGTTGTTATTATTCTATGGTAGCAGATATAAATTACTTGGTAGCCTTGAGTTCTAGAACTTTCCAGGGGCACCAGGGTCTGCAGATGCCCAAGCCCTCTATGTAAGTTGATATGAGTTTTGTAACTGCGATCACCTTCCTGTACACATTAAATCATTGCCTGATTACATATACTACTGATGCCATGAAAATACCACATCATGTTTAGATGCACTATCATTTTTGGAGAGTAGTGGCAAGGAAAAAGAAAAAAAACCTGTGGGGGATGAGGAGACGGCTCAGTGGGTGAGGAAGGACCCTAGTTCTAAACCACAGCATCCATATAAAAAGATGGGCGTAAGAGCTGGAGAGATGGCTCAGCAGTAGAGTGTGTACTGTTTTTGCAGAGGACCTGAGTTCCGTTCCCAGCTCACAAAAGCCTGTAACTCCAGTTCTAGGGGGTCTGATGCTCTCTTCTGGCCCCTGTGGGCACTGCATGCACATATACCATTCCCATTCTATTTTTACATTTAATACACAATTAAATGTAAAAATAAAATCTTTATTAAAAAAAAAAGTCAGTATGGCTTGTGCATTCAGTTAGTCCCAGCATTGGGCAGGGGAAAAGGGGGGCTGTGGCAGAACAGGCAGATCCTGAGAGCTTTCTGGCCAGTCAACCTAACAGAAAAGCAGGCTTCTCATTCACTGAGACATGGCTCAAGGCAATAAGGAAGTCACACTAGGGCAGTGTTCTCAACCTGTGGGATATCAGATATCCTGCATGTCAGATATTTACATTACAATTCATACCAGTATCAACATTACAGTTTATGAAGTAGCAATGAAATAATTTTATGCCTGGGAGTCACCACAACATGAGGAACTGTATTAAAGGGTCACAGCACTAGGAACGTTGAGAGCCACTGCTCTAAACAAAGACACATGATGTCCGGCTCTAGCCTCCTCGTGTGCATACAAAGGCTTGCACAGCTACACACTCTCATGCACAACCCCCACAGGCCGGTAGATGCTCAGCCTGCATGCAGCCTCCAAACCCACAGTTTCTGCTTGCTTAGACCGGGACACAGAGCACATGGCTGTGGAGGACTGACTGTATTTTCTCCTCACCGCGGGCTTGGACATATATTTCCCTCTGCTTGGTGTTGTGCCCAGCTGCTAGTTCGAAGGGCTCATTGTCCTATCTCACCACCCCCAGGGGCATTTGCCTCTGCCCTCTTCACAGGAAACAGACCTTGCCATCCTTGGGCTGATGGCATGGGTCACCTCCAGAAGGGGACATTGATTCCGGTGACTGTTTCACTCATCTGGCTCTGTGGATGCTGGGGACTGCCAGCTGCCTAGGGCCACCCCTGGGCTAGGGGAAAATGCAGAGGGGGCTCTCGGCTGAAGGAAGCAGGTGTTCACATCCTGCCCTGCTCTCTCCCCTTCTGATGTACTCTTTGCCCACGTCCTCTAGAGACATGTCCTCATAGGCCAGCCTGGTCTATAGGGCGAGTTCTAGGATAGTCGGACTGCTACATAGAGAAACCCTGTCTCGAAACAACAACAACAACAACAACAACAACAAAAACAGCATCCACTTGATTGAGGGGTCATAGCCATGATGATGGAATGAGCAAATTTGTGTGTGTGTGTGCCTGTGTGTCCGTGGCATGCATATATGGGTGCACACGTGGAGGCCAGATGACAACTTGGGTGTTGTTGTCAGGTGTTGTCCACTTTGTTTTGAGACAGGGTCTTTCATCGGCCAGGATCTTGCTGATTTAGCTAGGCTGGCCAGCCAGTGAGCCCCAGGGATCCTTCTGTTCCCACCCTGACCCCAGTATAGATATCATAGGCATGTGCCAGCACCACACCCAGATTTTTATAGGTGTTTGGGGATCAAAATTTTGTCTTCAAGCTCTAGGTACAAGTACTTTATTCTCCTCTCTAACCTGTGAAAATTACAGAGACCTGTCACTCAGTGCCCCACAAATGAGGATGTTGGGGCTCCCCTCCCCTCAGAGCATCCCCTCTGCAGCTGGATGTGTGAGGTGGTGACCCTCCATGTTGAAGGGTAATGTGGGTCTGATCTCTCTCCTACCTATCCCAGACACAGGCCTTTCCTGCTGCAAGCTCAGGGAGCTGCCACGATGCTGAGCTGGCCAGTTGACATCTGGAAACGCCCATGTCAGGAGACTGGGGAAGACTATGGCACGGCCAATTAACAAGCAGCTCCCCATGTCCTGCTTCTGGCCACTCGGGCCAGAGCCCAGGTCCGTCTCCTCTTTCTCTGCCACCTCACTGGAACCATCATGCCTGCCTCTATTTTCTGGCAGAGTGGGGGTGAGAAAGGGAGCCTCAGGGAAGCACACCTGGGGACCCACAGTGTGCGTCTTCCTGCCCTTATCTCAGCTGCGCCCAGATACTCCCAGCGGTGTCCCCACCCCACTGCCTCTTTCTTTTCTCTCTTTGCCTTCCTCCCCGTTCTCTTCCTAGGTTTCTTCTCATCAGCACGTCTGCTGCCATCTTTGTCTTCATCTGTCTCTCTAAACCTCTCCCCCCCCGTCTCTGTCTCCCTCCCTCCCTTCCTTCCCCTCCTTCCCTACCTCCCTACTTCTTCCTAGAGATTCATTCAGCTTGCTCCTTCCATCCTTGGGCCTTTGTACCAGCTGTCCCTCCACCTGGCAAACTGCCCTATGACCTCTCCAGGTCCTGTCACTCCCAGCAGGGCCTTGCCATCAGCTTTGAAACCTTCCCCACCCCAGAACTACCTTCTACTCAGCCCTTCTGTCATCATAGGACTTCCCCCTCTTGTTTGTTAACCAGTTGTCTCTCTTCTCCAGACCATCAGTACCTTGAGTTCCAGGACAGAACAGAACGCATGTCTCTTCCTCATGCTGCTATGTGCCCATCACCCGTAGAGAGCAGGAGCTCACTGAAGGTGACAGCTGTCCCATGGGTCCCCAGCTGTGCTCCTGTAAGGCCCAGCAATGTATCAGGCAGTACCGTGTATGCTCAGCTCCTCCAGGTAACTATCTTATGGCAGACGCCTGGATTCCACCCTTGTCAACACCAGGAAATCGGGGGGCACACATTTGTGTTGGGTCTGGAAGAGTCAGGCAGGAACTGATGGTCGCCTGAGCTTGGATAAGCCAGCAGGAGTTGAAGCCTTCTCCCCTACAGAATGGTCTCATCACTCTGCTGTCACACGCCTCACGAAGCTGAGAAAGTGGGGCTGCGGCAAGCACAATCGATGGCCCTTTGCGCGTTCAACCACAAGATGCACATCCCGGTGTGGGAGACCCTTGAACACACAACGGCCACTGAGAGTCAGAAAAGGCCAGAGCATGGAGTAGATACACACAGAGGCCCGAGGGAGCCAGTGTTCGCCGGTGTCAGCAGTGGGGTCTTGGGAGATGGGTAGCAATGGCTAAGGGCTTTTCTTGAAGATGGTCGATAGGACTCTAGGCCTGTTGGAGTAGCGGCTTTGGGCCTGGGAGGTCACTGGAAACTATAGCCCCGGTGATAGGTGGCAACTGTCTTGTGGAAAATCCCTTTACACTGTGTAAATATATGTCTCTGTGATTGGCTGAATAAAGAAGCTGATCGGCCAATAATTGGACAGGTAGAGGTTAGGCGGGACTTCCAGACAAAAAGACAGCACGGAGAGAAGAGGACGAGGAGTCTCAGAGTTGCAAGGACATGAAGAGGAAGCAGGAGATGAACCTGCTGTACTGAGAAAAGGTACCGAGTCACGTGGTAGAACATAGATTAGAAATATGGGTTAATTTCAAGTGTAAGAGTTAGCTAGTACCAAGCCTTAGCTATTGTCTGAGCATTTATAATTAATAAGTCTGTGTGGTTATTTGGGAACTGGCTGTTGGGAAAGGAAAGTCCACCTACACTGTCTTTTTAAAATTTAATTTATTTATTATGTATGCAATATTCTGTCTACATGTATGCCTGCAGGCCNCCTTTGGAAGAGCAGGCAATGCTCTTAACCGCTGAGCCGTCTCTCCAGCCCCCAACCTACACTGTCTTGAATTCTATTCCTGTTGCTTTTTTTTGACACCCTGCCAAAAGCAACTTAAGGGAGAGAGGACTTATTCTCACTCATGGTACAGTCCATCCCGGTGGATAAGTCAAGTGGGCGGGACCATGAGGCAATGAGGTGGCTGATCACATGGTTAGGTGAATATGTGTTATGTAGCTGTTTCCTCTAAGGTCACAAACTTCGTTTGGAGGAAATTTATCAAGACACAGGATCTTAAATGGGGAAGTGGTGAAACTGTCCATCCTTGAGGGAAGCTCCTTAAGCTCAGGAAGTAAACAACTCATTAGCTTTAGGAAGTCCCTGAAACTAACCAGATTCACTAGGTTACTTTGCTCCCAAGCACTTATAAGCAAAAAAGACTGTAGAGAGACCTTCTCAGCTGAGATGGTCTGGTAGAAGCAGAGACCAGCCTAGCTGCCTAGAAGAGGCTCAGCCCAACCAAGCCACCTGGAGAGGACACTCCAATCTGTTGAGCTGCCTGCAGGTTGTGCAGCATACTGCAGGTTTTCCAGTTTTCTGAACTTGCGCTAGGTGAGCTTTGGTAATGCAGCTTTAAGTCATTTCTGTTCCTGTGAATAACCCCTCACCAATATTCCTGTAAGTAACCCGGTAAAACGCATTGATTTACCAAGTCGGATTTTGGTGATCTGCTTACTTTGGTCTGTTACCAGTTCCCTATCTAAGTAGGCATTCCTTCACATCTCCCTGGAAATAATGTCACACAGTAACATGGCAACCACTGTGCTGTGGAAGCCTGCAAGGCTGGCCACACTGTATCCACGGTCAGGAAGGAGGGAGGGGTGTCACACAGTAACGTGATAACCACTGTGCTGTGGAAGCCTGCAAGGCTGGCCACACTGTATCCACGGTCAGG
>LOJH01003011.1:24604-36800 GCA_001685095.1 Ellobius talpinus
TGTGTGTGTGTGTGTGTGTGTGTGTGTGTGTGTGTGTGTATGTGTGTGTGCACGTATGTGTGTGCCTAAGGTGGCAGTGGACAGTCTGGAGGAACGAGTACCTGTAACCATGATGACCATCACCAGGTCCATATGGAAAGACAGAGGCAATATCTATACACACTCTAAGGAGGCCATCACTCCATATATATGAAAACATTTTTCTGTTTTCTGTTCTGTTGGGGGTACCTGTGTGACGAGGCCAGGAGATGACACCCAGAAGGAGGACATGGAGATTGCATGATCAAGACACTTGTGTGAGGAGCACGACACCTTACTCTCAGGGGACATCTGGCTTGCTCCACATGCATCACAAGGCATCCCCGTGCCCATGCATGGAGATATCTTGCACCTGCGGATTCCCTGAGCAGTAGAGTCTGTGGGGTGAGTGTGTCTTTCAGGGCTACCTCAGGTGCGGCAGCCAGCCCTGGCTCAGGCAGGCATTCACTTAGAGAGCTGTCACATTTTGGTCATAGCTGTGTGAGAGCTTTCAGGAACATGGTGCAGGATGCTGTAATGTCTGTCTATTTCCTCTCAACAGAGCCAGCAGGGAAGACCAGAGTCCAGTTTATTTCCGTGTGTTCTTGTGCTCCACAGGCATCTGGCCCCACCTCAGGTACTGTGCAGGAGGCTGAGGGGGATGCCTTGGGGAAGGGTCTCCCACGTAGACTGGGGCACAGCTTTGTTCTTCCCAACATTGTACACAGAGCATTCTGGGCAGAACCTCCCATAATTCAGGAAAGGAAAACCACCTGCTAATGAGCCCACCCAGGAGATGAAGTGTTGCCCTCTCCAGACCACCCAAGTCACCTCTGTGGGCAGGTGCCCATACCAGATTTTCTCAGGCCTTCAGAACCAGAAAGACATTGGCCCAGCCCTCACGCAGACCAGCACTGAGGTCGCGGGAGCTTCGAGTCCTCTTCAAGCCCAAACTTGTTTCTCTGCTCACAGCAAAACCTTGTGGGGAGGAGGGAAGGGCTTGGAACTATACCCCAGGAGCTACCAGGTACTGGGGTGCTCATGAGTGGTGGTCATCTTGGACTGGTCTCACTACCTTTTGGACACTTCGGAATGGTTAGCGTGCCCAGCTCAGCTTAAGAACCCATTTACTGATAAAATTGGTGGATCCAGTTGGAATTTGTGCCCAACTGTGTGGATGCTCACTGCCTTCCTCGAGGGCTTTTCACGCATCAAAAGGTGTGCAAATCGGTGCACAGCCTTGAGGCTGGTTGTGCTTTTAAGTAAATCTATGCACTTGGGCAAGCTTTCTGGGCGCCACGCGGTACAGCGTTGGGTGCTCAGAGACCATAATGAAGGGGGCCGTCACCAGGGAGATAAACATGCTGCCAGGCTGCAAACAGATGTGTCAACACAGGCTCGGCCCATTAATTTGATCATCGTTGAGCTGACCCACAGACTTTGCTGAGACAAATATATCTGGAGAGAAAACACAGAGGGGAAGGGACCCGGGAGAGTTACAGCATCCTGGTGGTTGCAGATGTGTCTGACAATGCTGGCCATTGCAGGTGATTACTGACCTCAGAAGCTCTAGAGGGGTTTGGAGAGAAGGGCCTGGGATTCAGGCAGGTGCAGCGACATGTTTAGGCACCCATCTGTGCATGCCAAGCAGAAAACCAATCGTGTGGGCAGTGGGAGCCAGAGGAGAGGGCGCCTCTCTGTGTTGGCTGGATGAAGTTCAAGGAAACTTCTGTGTCAAATGCTTCCCCCTCAGGGACCTGCCGATGCAGTTTCTTCTTAGGAAAGTGTTCTTTTCTGCTCTCGGGAGCTTAATTTCATTCGGAATGAAAAATGATGAGAGAGTGGATTGGACCTGCAGCCTGTACCCAGCCTGAACTGCTGGCTCGGTGAGCTGTGTTGATTTAGCTGGAAGCCCGGTGGGGAAGTGGCTAATCTTCACCAAGGCAGAGGGAAGGTACTCTGGGGTGGTCGTGGAGGGCTGCTGCAGGACACAGTGGATGCAAGGTGGGTGGCTGACCCAAAGGGATCCTGGAGGACACAGCTGAACAAGTAAGGCCAGCATCCAAGAACATACAGAGCAGCTTGCTACCATTTTCGGAGCATCCCTGGAGACCTGGGTCCAACCTGGTATGGCGTCTATCCCAAGCCTAGTGTGAGTGTCCAGTACTGGTCCAAAATGTAGCAGCAGCTGGTGGGCAGGCCAGCATGGCCTCACAGTCCCCCAATAAAGCTGGGCATGAGCACCCACTTCTGAAGTGGTTCATGCCCCCACCCTATTAGGGGATTTTTCTGCACTTCCATTTGTGTGGCAATCAAGACCAACACAAAGCAAAGAAACAGTCTGCCCCCTGTGCCAAGAGCCAAAGTGGTTTTGTTTTTCTGGGGAGATCTGATGAACTTTCATTTTCAGAAGTAAAACAAGCCACAGTAAGGAGAAAATCTGCTAAGATCATTGGCCTTTTGTCCCTTGTGACAGGTGCAGCCACTGTCGGTAGTGTGTGTCCTTCACAGCTTCCTGCTCCGTTTCCAGAGTGGGTAGAATATATAAACGCTCCCCATGTTGCGATCTATCTGCCTCGCTGTTGGCTGGCATGCGGGTTTTGATGTTCTGAAAACTCAGGTGAGGTTTCTAGCAGGCACTAGTTACAAGTCTTTAGAGCCCTGGGCAGGAGGTCCAGGACTATGTTTCTAAGCCTGCTGTCCTAAGACTCCCTCTCAACACTGCCCCAGCTGATGGGGCAGTGTGACTAGAAAGCAGTGGTTGCTGCAGAGATCTGGCTCCCTCTCATCTTGAAAGTTGTGTCCAACTGTTAGAATGGCCTGGCTGCCCCCAAGTCCACATGCTCTTTCTTGGTTCATGTAATGGCATCATTTGCTTCTCAAAGTCAACTGATTCTTTCTTGGGCCACATCTTTGTGGCACTGATCAGAAGTGGACAATCTGTCAAACCCACGGTTGCCATGGAGACTTGTTTGTAATATCTGTGTGCTGTTTGGGGTTTGGGAACTATTTTGGAAGAGAGAAAGAAAGCCCCGTGTTTATAGTATTTCATAACTTTCTTAAAATTATGCATTCTGAATTCATGTTCCATGTCTTTATTTGGGAAATAGAAACAACAAAAAGGAAGCCATTAAAAATGGGTGTGATGTGTCCAGTGATGGCATCAGGGCCCCTTGAAGGAGCTGAGGCTCTCAGTGGCCCCTGAGAGACAGCTGGAAATAGGTGTGAAGATGGGGACTTGCCTTTCCCATGATTGTTGTCTTCTTGGACTTTGGGGCTGGAGAGATGGCATGCGTGGGGTCCTTGATCCTCTTTCAGCCCTGCCGCTGAGAGGCAGGGAAGTCACCAGAAGTCCTGGAGCTTTGTGAAGCCCTACACACACACACACACACACACACACACACACACACACACACAATGTCTGATGCTGGACATGAGGCACTACTTGCCAAGCCTGGGCTATTCATCTGTAGACCTACTTGGGAGTGACTGCCCTACAGAGCTGGGGAAGAAGTTACCACCCTGCAGAACTAGGGGAGGGAGCAACCACCCTACAGAGCTAGGGGAGGGAGCTACAACTCTGCAGAGCTGGGGGAGGGAGCTACAACCCTGCAGAGCTGGGGGAGGGTAGGGAAGGGGATGTTTAAGGAGCATCAGCACTAAAGCTGGCCAAGAGCAGTCATGTCTTCCTCTGACGCAGAGCCTAGCTCTTGTACAGAGAAGTAGCCAGCACCAGTATGCACCTTTTCTATCCCAGCCAAGTGAACCGATGCAGTGTCACGAACAGGTCCCTAGAATCCCACTGCCCTGCCCTCTTTCCAGACCTGTTAGCAGTGAAACTGACACTCTGGTGGAAAGCCCCATGCAGAGCGTCACAACAGCTCTGGACGCCATCATATATGGCCTCTAATTTCTATGACAATCCCAGAGACACTCTGTCTTCAGTTCTCACCATCCTCAATTATCAGCATCTCCACATATTCTGAAATACAACCTTTTCTGCCCTAAAGCCTCTCCATCAACTAGATAATTCTGTGTAAACAAATACTTCAATGCACCAGGGAATCTGGGTTCTAAAGGCAGACCTCTGGAAGTCTGTGTGATTTCTTGAAGATCCATCAGTAACAACCAGTTGCACCCTGCATTTTGGGTACTGGGTTCTGTCTGAGTGGGCATGTCTGTCCTTCACAGAAAGCCAATGGGCAAGAAAGCCGCTCGCAGCTGACCATTCCTGTGGAGCTGGGCACCATAGGGAAGCAGCTCTCTCTAACTTCTACGGGCCTTAACATGACACAAGAGGTTGCTTTGATGGGCATTGTGGATTGGACTGGATCCTGTGTCCTAGAGGTTACCCAGAGCTAACAGACGACTAGACTAGTGTTTTCTTGCTTCTCAGAATTAAGGCTTAGATTCCCTGTGCCCTCTTTCGGCCAGGCCCCCTACGGCCATCCACCGTACTGTCTCAACAGGACAGTAGGAGAGGCTACCCTTCCGCCCCTGTCACGTTGACATCTTAGCTCTGTTCTCCTGCAGCAGAGGCTGCTTCCAACACATGCCAGAGTCAATACCTGGCTTCCTGAGGGGGCCACACCCTTGAACACTTGGTGTCAACCTCCCCCCGGGGAGATTCCTGATTGCCTGCTCTTTCTCCCTTGGTATGAGAAAATAGAAGGGTAGGGTTGGAGAGATCAATCCGGGCTGTCAGTGGAGTGGAAGAGGAAGATCCAGCACGGCTGACTGTGGCCTGAGGGGAACAGTAGCCAGCAGGGAGTGAGCACCAGACATCCGGGTCCTCTTCAGACACTGGCCAGAGTCACCAACTGATTATGCTACGGTGTTCTACACACTGCCTCACCTTCTTCTAAGTCATGTGAGAGGTGTGCGATGCTAGGAACAGCCACCAGGGGACGCTAGGAGCCATGGGACCACTGGAGGCTCTTGGGTGAGAGGGGAAGTCATGTGGAAGAAGCCCATAGCACCAGGGAAGAGCAGGCACACCCTCCATGGAGATATAGTTGCCTCCTGGCCTCACATTCCTACCTACACAAAGTTAGAGGGTCTCTTGCCTTCCTTTCTATTTCTGTGAGTTTCTTCTCCCCCCAAATTTGCCTACCATGAGACAAATGCCTATGAAGAGGAAAGGCAGTTGGGTCTCCATGGGTCCTTTTCTCTCTGGGTTTGCAGAGAGAAAGGGGGGAGAGGAAGGGAGGAAGAGAGGGGAGAGGAAGAAGAAAAACCAGAAAGGATGCTGGAGATCCTTGCATTCCAACTTCCAGGCTCCGCAACAAGCCTAGTGAGCCCACAACAAGGTGTGCAGCAGCCAGAACACAGGGCAGGCAATGTTGGTGAGGTCTCCCCGGCCTCTGCTCTACCAGGAAGATTGGAAACTCTGAGGTAGGCGGTGAGAGATGGGGTTGGGGAGTGGGGGTTTGTGGTCGACCTTGGCTCATGCTGATGGCTCAGGACTCACCATTACCCAGAATAACTGGTTTTGGGGATGCACCTTCTGACTGTTTACCTTTCTCAGAACTGTCACGTTGCAATAATGGTGGCTCACCCATCCCCCCCNCGGACGTGGTATGTGGCCAGGACTTAGCTTGCCCATTGAATCTGATCAGGTGAGGATGCTGATGTGCCCTAGGGCGGCATTTTTTTCTTGCTCCAAGAGGAACCAGGTAGTCACCAGGCCCCACCTGATCTGCTGCTGTGTCCTTGTTTCACCATTGGGTCCCTCATAATGTCACCATCACAGCAGACCCTCATGAGCTCTTGATTTAACCTTAAAGCCCTTTCTCTCCCGTCCTGCCTGACATCTGGCAGCTACTCTCCTGTTCACTGCCATCCCGTTTTATACAGGTGTTCATGGAGCAGGGCTTGCATCATTTTTAGACAGATGCTCCCTGTTCACCAGGTGCCAGGGCCACCAGGAGAGGTGACACGTAAGGACATACTTGGGAAGGCAGCAGACCTGTCTGTCTGTCTAAGGAAAGTCCTTCCTCTGCTCCAGCTGCCTTCTAGATCCTTCCATCTCCAGACTCAGCGTCTTGCTGCCATGGCACCTAATTCTTTCCCATTCTCTCCCAGGCCCAGGGGTTGGCTCAAATCCCTCCATTCTGGGCACTGCCATCCTGAGTTCCCAGCTCAGAGGCCTGATGGGCATCTTCAATCCCCACAGCCCTGCCTGTCGTGAACACCACCATGCCTTTCCCACCATGATGGGGGTGAAGTCCCTACAAAACCATAAGCCATGATATTTCCTCCCCTAAGTAGCTTCTGTCAGTCTTTGTTCAGTACTGAGACGAGTGACACAGCCAAGGGAGTCATTGCTTCCTGCACGTAGGATATGAGGAGTAGAAGATAAGGAGGGCGAGCATCATAGGTGTTGGGACAGCACACAGGGGAGCACTGGAGGACATCACACAGGGGAGCACTGGAGGACATCACACAGGGGAGCACTGGAGGACATCACACAGGAGCACTGGGGGACATCACATGGGAAGACTGGGGGACATCACACAGGGGAGCACTGGGGGACATCACACGGGAAGACTGGGGGACATCACACACAGGGGAGGACTGGGGGACATCACACACAGGGGAGGACTGGGGGACATCACACGGGAAGACTGGGGACATCACACAGGGGAGCACTGGGGGACATCACACGGGAAGACTGGGGGACATCACACACAGGGGAGGACTGGGGGACATCACACAGGGGAGGACTGGGGGACATCATACAGGGGAGGACTGGGGACAGCACACACAGGGGAGGACTGGGGACAGCACACAGGGGAGGACTGGGGACAGCACACAGGGGAGGACTGGGAGACATCACACACAGGGGAGGGCTGGGAGACATCACACACAGGGGAGGGCTGGGAGATAGCCACACTCATCTTCCTAGGACTTTCATACCTGAAAGATTACCACAAAATCTAGAACCAACAACTGTCTGATGTCGCTCCCAACCCTCCCTTCTATAGGCAGAAAGGGCACCTGGCCTCCAGTGCATCCTGCCCAGCTCCTGCCTGCTCAGGAGTCTCACAAGTTGGTTGTGTTTACCATCCAGGGAGGGTTGTCCTGAGCCCCCTGGCCTCCCCTCAAGGCTATGGAACTGAAGTATCAGACTAGGGACATGCAGTATATCCTAAATCAGGCTTTGTTTACCACCTGGAGAGCCAGGGCCACTTTTATGAGCAGCCGGCACTGGGACTGATGGCTTTGTCAATCCTCAGCCTGTCAAGAGTTGGCTCTGCCCTTGGCCACCAAGCTGAGGCCTTCAAGGAGCATTTGTGTATCTTCTGTTCCATTCGGTTCCCCTGAATGCTCCATATCAGTACCGGGACAGCCCCAGAGCCACCCCTGCCAGCCCCAGGGCAGCCTCCTGGTTTGCCCCCATCCCTCTCCAGAGCCCTCCTTAATGCTGCTTCGAGTGGCCAAAACCACCTCCAGCTCTTGGCCTCTGGTCCAGAACTTCCCTCAGAAAGTGCTGTATTTTATCTTTATGTGTCAAGATTTATATAAAAAGGAGGATAGTTCAACTCTCAGTGTAATGAGTTGGAAGAACAGCTCTCTGGTGGCTTCCACGGCGATCATGGCATCAATAACATTGATTGCTAAAAATAACTAATGACCCCAGGCAAGGAACGGCCGCAGACCACTCCAGCCCAGCCTGTGACAGGGAGGCAGGTGCTGGACTCAATACACACCAGGCAGAGGGTGAATTCCCAGAGGAGCTCAGACAGAAAGTGGAGCCAAGCCAAAGTATCCTCCACAGCACTGATATAAGCAAAAGTGGCTTAGAGAGTGGTCACAGACCAGTGCGGTCTGCAGCATGGGGGGTGGGGTGAAGGGTGAAAGGCCACCAGGGAAGCCTTTTAAAGGTAGCACCTTGGGAGTGTCCCATGGGTGGTGACAGACGTGGAAAGGAGAATTCACCTTAGCCTTCAGAAGCCTTGGTCTCCCTCATCTGGGAAGTGCGGGTTCATGACTCACTGTGTGTCTGGGGCCCTTGTGGGGAAGCAGGGCATGACCCACATCCAGTCCTGAGCCTCACAGCATAGGGATGGAGAGTTTAGCCAGCCATGCTTGCATCCCAGAGTGCATTCTCTGCAGTCAAGGCAGGAACTCCTCAGGCAACCAGTTAGCAAGTGGACCAGGAGTCATACACAGAGGAGGCTGGCTAAGGACCTTCTCAGGTCAGGCCTGAGGGACATGAATGTCATTTAGGATGAAGGCTTACAAAAACTAGAGGAGCTATGGCTTTTGACAAGGCAGATGGATAGGCGTGGACCACAGGCATCTCGCTGGGACTCTGACAGTTGCCTGTCTGCTCTGATGATGGTGGGTGGAGATGCAAAAAATCTCTCCCTCACATGACCTTGGCACAGCCACTGTGCCCTGGGTGGTGGTGGCTGTCTTCTCCTGGTAACACAGCCGTATAGCTAGGGTTCTTCTCTAGCCAGTGGAGCTGAAGGGCTGCAAGACAGCTCAGCTCACTTGGCTTCCTGGAAAGAGACTCTCATAGTCTCTCCCAGTCTTTCCCATGTCTCTTCTGGGACTTCCGGAAAGGGGCAGCAGGCTGGAGGGGGAGGGGTACGAAAGAGCATGTTCGGCTGGACAATCAGGAGTCCAGGGGCGACAGCTGAGTCCGTGAGTGCTAGACCTCAGTCTACTCCCAGAACCCATGTGAAAGAGCTGTGTGATGGGGCACACACATGTAAATTCTACTGCTGGAGACACTAAGACAAGGGGGTTTCTGGGGTTCACTAGCTAGCCAGTCTAGCCTACTTGCTCCAGGCTAGTGAGAGAGACCCTGCCTCAAAAGATAACAAACACCAGACAAAGTAAATAGAGCCTGGGCCTTCATAAGCATGTGCACACACATACATGCACAGCTGAGCATACCTGCACATTAGCACGCATGCACACACAGGTGCACATAATCGAGTCCAAGTGCATGAAGGAGAAACAGCATGCTTCCCATCTGACTGTCACGCCAGCTCCAAAGGTCAGACTGTGACACACAGTGGCTAGAGCCTGCCTTGTGAAGTCAGTTTTCTCTCTCCCACACTCATCAGCAGGGTGAAGCATGGGACATAAGGAAACTTCGGTGGCAGCAAGCCAGCTGCCTGGGTGGATTCCTAATTAAATCAAGCAGGTATTATGTGGCGCTCAGCTTCTGGTGTGGGACTTTACGGAAGCACCTTGCACACACTCCTGGCTGGCCTTGCTGTCCTACAGGCAAGCAGAATGGGGCTGATGACACTCTCGTAGCCCTGTGCCCTGTTCACTCTTGGAGCCACATTGTCTCTCCTGAGCCATCCTTCACAGGGTCCATAGAGTGGGAAGCCTTCCCTGGGGACACAGGACCAAAGGAAGGCTCTCTCTGAAGTCCCTCTTATTGTTCGTGGGGGCTGGAATCTGTGGAGGAGAGTTATTGTGCTCACAGAACACAGTCCATGCAACTTTCTGGGTGGCTTCACAGACTTCTCTAGGCCCAGGAGAAAGAAGGAGGACGCTGCTGGCTGGATATGAGAAACTGGGCCACCATGTGACTTAGCCAATTCTGACACAGAGTTGAACCTTGAATTGCACGATGCCTGGAGTGCAGATGTGCCCAGGCTCTAGTACCTAATGGGATGCTGTAGCTAAGGCTGCTGGGCCAGCCCCTGGAGCTCCATCTCCAATTCCCCTGCTTCCTCTTCCTAAGGCTTTCACTGGTGTTCGATATGTGAGGGTTGCTCTAAACCCCTGTGTGTCTTACAATAACTATATATAGCCAGGGTAATTAATACCGGGCTTGCTGAGCTCCAGTGCCTACGGGATGGGGAATAGAGACTGCCACCCATCCCTAGCACGGCCCCAGCACACAGAAAGTGCTTCATACATACGGCCTGAAAGCCGAAACAACGGTGTTGGCTTGTAAGGCGCCACGTACACTTCTCATATACTCAGCCGCCATGCCATGCCTCCCACCCTGCATTGCCCCTGGAAGTGTCCAATGCTTCAGAGAACACTGGCTGCTCCCTCCACATAATGAGAGAACAGCGGGATGCCAGGCGCTCAGAGAGATCCTCTGCTCCATTCTGTCACTAGAGACCTCTGCCTGTTGGATTCTGATTCCACCAACTCAAAACTACATTTGGGGGGAAATCACCCGCTTCCTTTATGTCGGGAAAAGTAAGACACAAGCAGACTTCATTTGGGAGTGTGGCCTTTCTTTGGGGAGTTGGTATTGAATACCAGCCCTCCCTGGAGGCTATGCCTCAGCTTTTCATACACCCTCTGCCCTCATGAAAAGATTCTTCCTTGGCAGAAACACTAGGGATGGGGGTACGGGAAGCATCTCTTCATTTAGAACGTCACACTGCTGATAGCCCATTCCTGTGTTATATTTCACAATCTTCCAAAGCCACCTGAAGTTACCTTTTCCGATCAGACATCTGATTTATCAGATGGTTTTATCATCTGAACTGAGCTGGGGAAGAGACTGAGGACTCAGAAGATAAAAGTCAAGTTTATGGAGCGGGGGTCAAGTTTCTTTTCTGGGGCTCACACCAACTCACTCTTCTTTTTAGTTAATCTATTCCTTTGGGGGTGTTACAGACGAGGGCATTGCTACCCTATAGCAATAGAATGTTACAGGTCATTAAAGAATCAGAGGCGGGAAGGGGGACTACTAGAAAGTCCTAGTTTGGGTCTCAGCCCAGTTCTGGCTGCATGGGGAGACTTTGGCTGGCATGGGATCCACTGAGACTTGAGAGGCAAGGACAGAGGCTCGCTCATATGGCCGTTTGTCTGACCTCCACATGAGGAGCACATATATACTGCACCCAACAGAACCCTCCATCCGTCCCTCTGCAAGCACGTGGATGCTATCTGTGGTCAGGAGAGCCAGGCTGATGTACCCTGCTTTCTACTCCTTTCCAGTGAATGACTGCATTTTCCTCAACTTACCTACATTTGAAACATTCAGAGGAACATGGGACCAGGGCAAGTTTATCAGGTTAAACTGGGTATCACCATCATCCAGTTGTGGCACCGAGTGGCTGCCAGGAGACACCTGGCTTCTGAGGGAAGCAGGGGCAGCATGGGAGGGACAAGGGTTCAGGACTCCAGAGCTACACATCCTCTGCCCACTCCTGTGGGCAGACACCATCAGCATCCCACCTCCCAAATCAGCGAATAACCGTGAAGGCTCACAGTGCTGCTGCTGGCTTCATTCAGTCCCAAACCTGACTGTTTGTTCCTTGTTCAAATTCTTTGCTGCCCTCTCAAGAACTTCCTTAATTAAGTCTGTCTACCATGGAATGTGCTTAGATTTGGGGACCTTCCCAGAGGCTGTGGCATTATCTGGTGGCAGTAGCCAGAGCCCACGAACCATGCAGTATGCAGCTGAATCCTGACACGCATGTCCTCGCTCAATCCACCACACTGGAAATGCATTTGGAGGCCATCCCACCTGCCCACAGCAGATTTTCCAGATGCTGGCAATTGGAGCATGTTAAGGACCAGATATAGCTGTCAGGTCTTATTTCTTAAATCAAGATTTGTTTGGTGGGGCTGTCAGGAGGTAAATGGGAACGCATGGCCTGGAGGGGAGAGGGATGGAAGACACCAAGGCCCTGGCCTCTCTGTGCGTGCTGGGCAAGAGCCAGTTCCCACTGGGTCCAGCCCAGGAGAGGGAGGGCCTTCTGGGTAGGCTGCTGGGGAGGGGTAGCACCGGGCAGCGAACTGCACGCTGCAGGGTCTGTGCGAGCAAAGTCAGGTGTTGACTCCCTTAGAATGCGTTGCTGCAATTTCATTTCATTTCCCCCTGAGCGGTCAGATGCTCCAGCCGCATCACATATAATTCCTCTCCTACTGAGTCCCCGCCTTCCGCGGCATAGTCTATCCTACAGAGATACGGGGGCAGGTTTCTGATCGGACACAGCCCTGGGGATACCCGGTACCTCTTTGTAACTTGCTGCATTTCAGGTCAGCCCTAGTGCCCGTGCATGGTAGGTGACATATTCCACGACAGTTTTGAGGAGTGGGAGTCAGTGCCGGTTCAGAATAGAAGAGAGGCTCTTTGTAAATAACACATCATTAATGAGACCTACTTAATAGATTGCCACGGTGTCCTTAGCTGTGCATGCTTCTCCTTTCAATCACAGTTGGCAGGGGAAGAGAC